>BHFT01025966.1:365-44737 GCA_004320025.1 Laticauda laticaudata
TTAAAAAAAAAAAAAAAAGAACAGGTTTTCTGTACTCTGAAAAAGGAATTTCCTGTAAAAAGGAACTAATAAAGCCTTGCAGGGTAGATATCTAGTACAATAGTATTTACATAGGACTGAAGAAGAATGGAAAAGAAATTGTTTATAAATTTAGTTCTTCGTCTTTCATCCTTTATGCTTTGCTGCAGTTTCAATCAGTTTATACTACAAATTCTTATTCAGTAATTTGGCCTGAAGTCTTGTGAATCCATTGTGGAAATGACATCAATCTTTTGCCAACATAGAAGCAGACATTGCATATATTTCCAGCTTATTCAGAAGCACAGCTGATACTCATATTCATACTTTGTGGCACTTTTTAGCTATTTGTAGTTCCTAAGTGCAATAGCTTATATACCGCTTATATACCGCTTCACAGTGCTTTACAGCCCTCTCTAAGCTGTTTGCAGAGTCAGTATACTGCCCCCAACAATCTGAGTCTTCATTTTACCCACCTCAGAAGGATGAAAGGCTGCGTCAACCTTGAGCCTGGAAAGATTTGAACTGCAAAATTGTAGGCAAGCAGCAGCAGGAGTAGCCTGCTGTACTGCATTCTAATGGTCAATTTTGCATGGGGGAATATATCCCAACTACTGCATTCTCAATAAAGTCTGCCTCAAATAAATTTTGTGTTATAAGAAAAACTGGTACTAAGGTAAAGCTGGGTGGCTAAATATTAGAAGTTAGATGTCTATTCCTGTAAAAGTCACTGCTGCTTCTCTTAAAGTGTTTAAGTGGTAAACTTAAACTAGTCATTTGTTTTGTTTGGTAACAGAAGAACATTTAAAACATATTCAAGGGAGTAAATGTATTTGTTATATAAAAGTAGTTTCTACATTTGAGTTTTTCACAAAAAATAAATAAATGATGTACCTAGCAAGAGTAACTGGAGGATTTTTTTTTAAAGAATATGGGTTAGAATTATCCTTTGTATACCCATAACAATATTATAAAACAAAATTATGTTTCTTGAAATGAAATATTTTCCTTGTTCTTAATTTTGTTAGATTAAACTATTTAATGCCATATTAAAAATGTTAAAACATTTTGTAAGATATGATATCACATAGCTTGTCTAACTCCTGCTTCAGTTCTCTAATAACAGAATCTCTAATAACAGAATAGCAAAATAACAGAGTTGGAAGGGATCTTGGATGTCTTCTCGTCCAACCCTGCTCAAGTAGGAAATGCTATACCTGTGGTGGTGAACCTATGGCTTACATGCCATAGGTGGCACGCAGTGCCATTTGTGCCGGCACGTGAGCTGCAGGCAAACTTACCTCACTGCACATGTGCGTGCCTCACAGCTGATTTTTTAGCTGGTTTGAGGCCTATTTCAGCCTCCCAAAGGCTTGAGGAAGGCTTCTGCAGGCTTCTACAAGCGTTGTAGGCTGAAATCTAGCCTTGTTTTCTCACTTCCGGTATTTTCAGAAAAACAGGAAGTGATGAAACGGGGCTAGATTTTGGCCTGCAAAGCTTGTAGAAGCCTGCAGAAGCCTTTCTCAAGCCTTTGGGAGGCCAATAAAGGCCTCAGACAAACCAGACAAAAATCAGCTGTGAGGTGCAATACAGGTAAGGGGATGGGGGAGTGGGGGGTTGCACATGTATGCGTAGGGTGTGTGGGGCGTGTGTGTGCATTGCCTTCTGGGTCCTGGCATATGAGTGTGAGCATGTAAGTGCATGCACAAGTTTTGGCCCAGGAGCTACCACTGTGCTATACCAATTCAGATAAATGGTTGTCTAATTACTTCTTAAAAACTTCCAGTATTGGGGTGCCCACAACATCTGGAGACAAGTCCTTCTGTTGATTAATTGTACTAAGTGTCAGGAAGTTTCTCTTTAATTCTAAGTTTAATTCTAAGTTTCTAAGTTTTCCTTGATTAGTTTCCATTCATTGCTTCTTATCTTGCCTTCAAGTGTTTTGGAGAATTGGTTGACCTCGTCTTTTTCGTGGCAGTCCCAAATTCAGTAACTTTGAACTTTTGAAACAATCATTTTTAAATTTCCTCAAAATGCTTATTACTTGTTTGGTCATGATTTATATATATTGTAAGAAATTATTATTTATTACAGTCTTATTTATTATTTAGTCATCTTGTGTTATATCTTAAATTGTTTGAGATTCTAGTCTTTCTGTAATTCTGTACAGATAAATTACAGGGCCTGATGATGATGTATATAGAGCACAATTTAAACTATAATTACATTTTCCTTATTTTCCATTTGTTATATCCAGAGGAATATATACGATAATAGTAACTTTTAAACAGTAATATACAGATTTTATTTAAAAAGACAGTGAAAAGTATTATTTCTTTTGTTTTCAAGCACACAGATTTATGTCAGTACATGGATAAACATCCTGGAGGACTTCATCCAGACAATGTGAAGGTAGGGTACAACTTTTCAAATAAATATTATGTTACTGTGTTACGGTGAGCAATAATATATTGTTAATTTAATGGATTAATTCTACCCTTCAGAAAACAACCAGTCACCATTCGCAGTTGTGAGATTGGGATAGTTGCTGTTGTGTATATTATGGTATCAGTGCCAAATGTAAATTATATATTATAGGTTATTTATATCATAATATTAATATGAAATGTAATTTACATCTTTTGCATGATGATACTATGATATAAAGTCATTCACCATCCCATGCAGCTGCTAACTTGATTCCAATGAATAATGTAGTTAGAAACTTTTAATCACTACAACTTTTCAGTAATTGAAAAAAATAATGGGTTTTTAATTATATTGAGGGCTTTTTTAAAGTGGGACCATAACAACTACCTAAATTTACCTAAATTTAAATTTCTTTATTTAATCAAATAGTCTATTCCCAGGTAAATGGATAGATTTGCCCTGTCTACTTACATGGAAATCAGCCAAGTTATTTTAGCATAAATGGAAAGTCAATTAATCATACAGCAGTATATGTTTCAAAAACCATCATATACTATTTATACAAATATAAAATTCTTTTATGTTTTTTATTAACAAATGTCTCAGGAATGCTATGTATTATTTGACATATCCTGCAGTTTTTTATGTGAGTTTGCAATATAAATTTCTTTTTAAAAAATTAAATGGCTTGACTACAAAGAAGCCTGCCAAAGCATTGAGGTAGTCTTCTGGTATTTTATATGATCCATGGAGGAGAGGAAAAAGCTTATACTGTTGCTGTTTATTTATTTTGCTATTATGGCAAATACAGAACATAATATAATATAATATTAGCTGAATAAATGATTGCAAGGTGCATTTATTCCATTTAAAAACTACAGAACTTGGCAAACTCAGTCATAATTCAAAAATATAGAAATCTTTCAAAATCTTTGTAAGAAGAGACCTATGCAGGGTGATGTGGCAGTGGAATTTGAGATGGCTGATACTGGTTTGGAAAAGGCATGCTAGTGTATGTGAGTAGCAGGGGAAGTATGAGCATGGTAGGACCTGTGGTTTCTGCTACCAGGTGGAAGAGAGTGTGCAAGGCACATGTGGCAGGATGCACAAATATGGCAGGGCTTGCAATGACTGCTGCCATATAAGAATGGGAGCACAAGTCTATCAGGTTGCAAGGGCATGAGTGTGGTAGGCCTTGGGGTGGCTGCTAACCAAGTGGAAGAGTGTATGGAAGAATGTGTGAGTAGCTGGAGAGGCACAACACAAGAACTGCAAGGTTATTACTCAATGACAGAGGGTATGCAAGTAGCAGGGGGCCATAGAGTTTGTATCATGGGTCTTGGGGTGGCTGTTTCTAAGTGAACGAATGCATAAGTTGCTAGGTAGGATGCATGAGTGGCAGAGGAGACACAGTGGGTGTATGGGAGTGGGTGCAGGAGATTTGTCCAAGCAACTTGCAACTTTCCCTGCTAGTTTTCTTGTTCATTTTGTGAAACCAACAAGGGAGTCACACATTGCAGTCATGTGACCATGGGATACTCCGAGTGTTATAATTGATAGTTGGACGCCAACTGTCTAGATTGCAATTATGTGACTGCAGGGGTGCTAGGATGACTGGCACTTTGAATATTAATCACAACAACGACTCCTTCAGTGCCATCATAACCCTGAATGGTCAGTGAGCGAGTGGCTGTTAACCGAGAAGTACTTATAATATTTGACAGAATTGTACTAGCAGTTCATACAATCAATACTATCAGGCTGTAGCATGTGCCTCTGGTACACATACTCTCCATCTTTTTACATATCCTTCAATATGGCATGCCACAAGCAATAATATAAATTTGTAAATAGCTCCAACCAGGTAAAATAAATAGCCTGATATAAAGAAAACAGCTGATATCTATTTGAACTTTCAGCAGTATGTATTACGTTTCCTTCAGAACAAACAGACTGATTTTTGTGCTACCTATAAAAATATTTTTAAAAGGTTTTGTAGCAATTAAATTTTGTTTGTGCTACATTTTCCTTAACTGTTACATTGCCTAAGAATATCTGTTTTTGAAAATGAATAATTGTAGCTCTTAATGACCAAATTAGATATTAACAATCAAAGTCTTTGTCTTCTTATAAATATTTATATTTTAAAAGCATAAGTAATTATATTTGAAATTACTGCAAAACAATGTGGTATTAAAAAGTCCTCTGAACATGTATGCAATTCATTAATATTTGTGATACATATTTTCTCTTTAAAAATAAAGATAAAAAATAAAGATCTAAAAGTGCATATAAAGCATTTTCCAAATATTGTTTTCCAAAATATCTGATTGCTTAAAATAGTACATTAATAGGCAGCATGTATGTGGGTAGTTGCATGCTTCTTTACCTAATAATATATCTGTTAAGATAAATATTTAAATTGTAAATAAAAGGAATGATTTTCAAAATTTCTCTTATGTATGTTCAAGTACTTCTCTGCAAGGTAAGAAATGAAACAAAAATTTAATTCCAATCAACAAACTATTAATATTTTATGACCCATTGGAAAATCTGAATTTTCTTGCATTGAGAAGTACTTGGAAGATATTTCTTGATTTTATTAACATGCTTTTCTTTGTCCATTCTCAGAACTTGCCATAAAACATTTTAATGAAGTTTCATGATTTTGAGTCTATTAAACTGAATATAATAAGTTTGTCTGTTTTGCTTTTTAAAAAACTTTGAATAATATTTTTTAGTGAATCAGTGAATTTATAAAAATAATTCTATACATTGTTTTAGCTTTTGCTTGTAGATGTAGTTCAGCATTACAAACTATAAAAGTTATTTTAAAACATTATTTAAATGTATGTGGGTGGTTAATACCTATAATTGCTTTTCTTCTACTCACTAAATTTGTTTGGAAGAAATTTTGGATCCGTTCTGGTAATATTTATATTTGTAACTTTTCAAATACAATGATCTTCAATTTCTATGTCAGTACATAAAAGCTGTTTTAAAAGTTAGACGGATACACATCAAAAGTTTTTAGTATGATAGAAGTCAAATTATTAAGTCACAGGGCTAAATTTTGACATTAATTACAGTGGATGTGCTGAACAGAATTATTTTCATTTAATGTAAATGATAAGTAGCTGTTTCCCATTACTCTTCAGAGGATAAGCAGGTGCAAAAAAGGATGGGATAATATTATGTTAAATTAAAGCTGTCTTTTTCAAAGGGCATTGAAAATTGATTTTAAATAAGCTGTTGTATAGTTAAATACATAATCAATGTTCTACTTTGTATATTTCTCTGTCATTTAGACATTAATTACAATAAACACGAATATCATCCGTAAAATTGTGTATGTGTATGCATATACACAATTTTATGGATGATATTAGTGTTTATACACACACACAATATGTAAATATATTACAAAACAATGCATATATTTTTTTCATTTTTCGTGTGTCACTTGCTCAATGAACCATCTGATGGATCTATACTATCCTGAACTGTATGGAAAAAGATGATGCCAATTTTGACAGAACCACGGATTATGAACATTAGAAAAACCATTTCACCACAATTATGAAGAGGAAATAATCAGTAGTAGTAGTAATAGTCGTAAAAAAGTATAAAATAATTCTAATAAATCAATTCTACATTGCAAATTAAGTTTATGTTATTGTGACTACTATGATCACTTCAGTGCTTACCATTCCCCCATCATTGCTACTTTATGTTTCTGTAGGAATGGTAATCCACAATCCATTCTCTTGAAGATCTCTCTCTTCCTCTCTTTCTGATGATTATAGTCTTTACTGCTGTGTTTCAATAAGGCAATTAAAGTACTTCTACTTTTTATATTTTTGTCTGCAGTATTTATGGTTTTGTCACAACTTCCTCAGGATTCTTTCAAAGCCCTCTAGATCAAGCTTGTCATGGTTCAGCCAAATCCTTTTTTTAACCAATTATTTCTTCTGAAGTAGAAGACAACTCAGAGATACAAATACCACCTGAGCTCCATATTCTTGAACTTCTTGCCGAGATGTTATAAGGTGATACAGATGTAGCTGCTCTTGGCATTATCAGCTTATTTCTACAAAGATTAGTAGAAGGGATCATTGTCTGTGAATTTGCTAAGCACTGGAAATTGTTCTGTCACAACCCTAATCCATTCTCCTGACAGATCGCACTCTTCATAAGTCACTGAGTTCAATCAGCATGTTTGTTTCAGCAATAAATTGTCAAATATCACAACTCTTCTTTTTACCTTCCTTCAGGATGCAGATAACATCTCTTATTCGACATACAATGAAGAGTCACTTTGATAATATGCACAGAGGCTGTCATATTTTCAAAAATAACTCTAGAGTTCTTTGTCCTGTAGCAGAATATGTTTCTCTACATATTGTTGGGAATAAAATGAGTTAATTTTTCATTCATACACTATGTTTTATCATTCATCTACTATGTATAGAAAAACCTGGTAATGATTAAACTATTAAAAGAATTAGCAGAACTGACCAGATTGAAAACTTGGTATGGCGCTGGGAAAGATACTGCTCTGATAACTTCTTGCTTGCCTTCCTCCCCTATACGCTTATAGTTAGAAAAAAAAAATGCTTGGATATACAAATATTTCCTCATCTCTTCACAACATTTTACCAGAAAATTCAAGTATGCTAGCCGGTTTAGCTACCAGCTGGTCTTGAAATTCTGTAAAGAAAAAAATAAGAAAGTGGTTCCTCACCAAGTGAACAATCACAGTTGCAATATTTTCCCTCATAATTAAATAACTTCTTACCACAGAAGTGAACCTTTAGAGGAGACACTCACAAAATTTTTCTTCAGGCTAATATTTTCTCCAACATTTTTAAATAGAATTTTTAAAAATTTAAAAATTTTTACTGCTGAATTTTAGCTTTCTATGTTATTTCCTCATGCTTTTGTTCTTAGCGTATCAGTTTCAAGTGCAATGAATTATATTTTAGAACTGTTGATAATTCTTGTAAGCAGGATATGTTTCACTCTGTAATCTATAATGAGAGTTGGAAAAATTTATCTCTGATGTGAGAACTGATGTGTCTTTATTAGACAATTTGTTGTTTTTAATGTGTTTGCCCTTACACTTTAATCATTGCTAACACATTGATATCACACTCCATAAACCCCTAAATTGGTTTGACCTTCATATGGCAACATTCCTCCCACATGTCCCTGAACTCATTACTGAAAAGCAATACATCAGTTAAAGTGCTGTTGTCAGGATAAAACAAAAAAATATATTTTTATTTCTTTTTACACGATCATTAAATGCAAATTTTAAAATAATTTAGATAGTTTTAAAATAAAGACTCATCCTTTACTCAGAATGAGAATAAGAATTTATTTAGAATGAGAATAAGGATTAAATAGCATGATCATAAGATGATGCCTCTATGTATTTAAATTTTAAATTTAAAACTTTAATATACTTATTCACATGTCAATTATGTAGTGATTGTTTTCCAAATTGTTAAAGCTTTGGCTGAGACAATCAGGAATTTTTATTATCTTTATTGTCAACATGAGTACAACATGTGTACAATGAGATTGGCTGAGCCTCCCTCCCAACACAACTCAGTCAGGACAGAAGCCCACTCCCAATCTTATTAAACTATGTGACCTTGTTGCACAATGCACCAGCCCCGCAAGTCTTTTTTTTTTTTGTAAAAAGTTTTTTATTTTTATCTTTTACAAACATCTCTTGGTGAGCAATATGGTTTCAGATTTTTACATTTTCATACAAACATGACCTTAATTGCTTAATTATCTTTCATATTCAGCTTCTTATCATATCATTACATTTTCCATTTTCTGAAAGTTGTCACAAATATTCTTATGTTCTTTCCACTTATTTTATCCATTTTAAATTCATATCTTAGCTTATACCATTTTTCTTTAATTGTGCTCATATCTTCTTTATATAATATCTAAAAATTCTTATTTCTTATTCTATGTTCATTATACTTTTATCTGCATATTTGCAATTTCATCACATACTCTTATTTCATTATTCAATAAATTCCATCTTAATTTAAATAGTTCCAAATATTTCCCCCTTAATTGCCAATTTGAGTGTACCAGCCTTTTATTTTATACATCACTCAGTTTATTCCCCTTTAACCCATATTAAAAATTACCATAATATAATCATTTTTTAATTATCACTTTCCAGGTTAATAGCAATAATCTCCTAAATACTACACATCACATATACATTTAAGGCTAGAATCCACTGGTATTGTTTCCTTTATATTCTAAATATTTTATTATTTCAAATACATTACTCTTTTCAATTAATTGTAAAAATTGATATCAATCTTTTTAGAACAATTCTCATGGTTCATTTTAGCTATATTCTTAATTTCATTAAGTTTAATTGACATTCTTATCATAGTTTCCCACTTTAACATTTATTCCAGTTATATCTATATGTAATTTAACAATGATTCTTAAAAATAATCAAAGAAAAAAAGAAAAAATATCAGTTCCAAGCTTTCAATTTTTAAAATCTATATTTTTACATATCGCTACACAGTACCTTACACATTACCTTTCTTATTCTTTATCTACCCATTATCTCTAGGTCTTTTAGCCATATAATTTATTTTTATTATTATTTTACTTTCTATATCCCCTTGTTTTCTGGTCCTTTCTCTTATTCCCCTTTCCCTTTCTTTTTCTCCTCCATTTCTGACTGTGATTTTTATCCCCTTCTCTCTTTTGGGCTTTCCTCTGTAATTCCTTTTTCTGCTGTTTCCTTTTTCTTCGTTTGATTTTCCAAACAGTTACCTCTTTAATTATCCTCTCAAACCTCCAAGTTTTAATTTCCATGCTTTTCCTCTCTTGTTTTGATGTTCGTTGTTCCGTTTGTTCATAAGGGCTGGCCTCTTCTTCAATCAACTCCTCCCCTTCTGGCTCTCCTTGTTCTTTGTTCTCCAATGTCACCATGTCTAATATTTGTAAGGCAATACTGCACTCTTTCATGTATCATTTCCCTTATGCTTCTTAAGTCTGATTTTATTCCCAAACAAAGTTTTGCCATTTTTGTGCATTTATTTGTCTCTTTCTTTAATAATTAAGTCCAGTCCAATAATCCAATAGTTTATTTAAACCAGCTTCTAGCAATCAACTTCTGTTAAATCCTGTTTAAATTTTTTAGGGTCAAAATAGTCGAATGTTCATAAGTTTTTATTATTAAATTCCTTCTGTTGGGTTTTGAATTTTTCTCAAAGTCACCTAGTATTCCTAGGTTTCAAGTTTCTTTCTTCTTCCTTAATAATAATAGAATAAAAATGTTCTAATTTCACTTTTCAGGGTTTCTATATTATTGTATCAAAGTTCCTCTTATTTTGTATCAAGTTCCAATTTCAAGAGAACCAAGCACTTTTTAAAGAGTTACTGAAATTTTTCCTGTGCCATTAGGTGGCACTCTCTGTCATGTCCAAGTTCCACCTTTTCTTTTCACTTTCTTTTCCCTATTTAGGGCTTTTAAATTTCAATAATCCAGAGTTCCAGTTGCAAGACTTCGGTTCCTGCTGCGCTCGCTGCCGAGGTGCCCCTGATCCAGCTGGATTTGGAGGCTATGGTTACCCCGTAGAGGTAACCGAAGATAGGGGAGATCTGGGCAGGGGTCTGAGGGATTTGCAATCCTCCTCCTCATCCGGTTTAACTCCCTTTTTCCAAGGCGCTGGAGCGGCGGTCAGTAATGGCCACCACAAAGAAGCTTTCAGCCGGACAAGATTGTGCAGGAGGAAGTTTGAAGAAGTGAAAATTTTTGGCTGAACCAGGACATAAGTTACATCTTTATTCTGGAGGTTCAAAGGATACATTGTTTCCTAACAAAATCGTTAAAAGCGGCAGAGAAAAGTCAAAGGGAAAGTTTTTTTTCTTCTCACTCTCCTTCCCTATGCGAGCATAAAGGGGGGGGCAGCATGGCAAATCAGAAAAACCTGCTTTGGCATCGAAGGAAAATTAAAGCCAAGGGGATATTAAGATTTCTGAACATTGGAACTAAAAATGAAAAAAAAAATATTTATTTTTGCTATAAGTGGGAAGGGAGAGGCAAAGAATATATATTAAGATTTATTGGAGGAGAGGGCTTGGAACTTTTAAGATCAGAGATAACCGCAATAAGACTTTTAAAAAATTACTTGGAACTGTGGAATTAAACTTTTACCCCAGGAAAAGATAGTACAAAAGAAAAATGCTAAATGAAACAGTTTGTGCTGATTTGGATTGCTTTTGTGACTTTGGGATTCTTGGAAAACTATTTTTTGAAAGACTAAAATCATTTGGGTTGTTTTTTTTAAAAAATATCTTACAATGCATTATCTGTTGAAGAATTGAAATAAATATAAAAAGTTAAAAAAAAGAGGAACAAGAAGGCAAGGGCTCTTCTGGATCTGTTTTTCACTTCTTAGAAATGGCAATTTCTACCTACCAGGAATTACAACAACAAGAAAGCTGGGATGAAGAAGAAGCCATCTTTAATGGACAAATAATTTTAGTTGAGGAGGGAAAGGGAAAGAAAATGGAGAATTTAAGACTATAAAAAACAACCAAGAAAGGGAAAATAAGGCGAAAAATCGAGCAACAGAAAACAGGAATACAACAAGAGAGGGAGAGACCAAGAGGGTAGAGATTGAGAGATGAGGGGGCAAAAAATGAGACTGAATAGAGAGGAAGGGGAAAAGGGAAGAGAAGTTATAAAAACTTAAAACAGATGTGTAAAAACAGGGTTTTTTTTAGAGACAAAGGGTAAAATGTAAATTAAAGAAGAGATTCTGCAAAAGTGCACAGGATTGTCTTGTAGTATTTGTATTTGAAATAGAGTTAAGAAATTTGAATATTATATGAATTAATATATTAAAGGGAATGTGTAAAATATCTAATAGAGTTTAATTAGCTATGGAACATTGTTTTTATTGTACTATAAGCTTACTATTTTTTTCTCTTTTTTATTATTTTAAAATGTACTATGTAGAATGCACTAAGCAGAATCAGTATGGAAATTATAATTTTAAGTTTTAAATCTAGGGGAAAGATAAAAAGTTGTCATACTTCAACCAGTGATTACAGAGAAATTTTGCAGTAAAGAGAAAAGAAAAAATAGATAATTGAAAAAGGACAGAGAAAAGATACAAGTAAAATGATTTAAATTGAAGATGAAATAAATAAAATAGAATTAAGAGAGTGAAAAGAGGGAGAAAACATATATAAACTGTAGAATGATAAATGAGATATGAAATAGTATATAAGGTGAGCATGATTTGATTTACATCTGTATAAAAAAATGCTAACCAGGATTAAGCCACTTTCCAAAAAAATGTTTTTATGTTTTCATGTTTTGTGTATTGTTGTTAAGTTAGCGTATTGAGAATTAATAAAATTTGTAAGAAAATTAGAAGAGAATAATGAAATTGTAAACAAGACAGATGAAAGTATAAGTACAATGAATAAAGTGATATAGAAATTTATGGTAAAAGGAGAAGTTGGAAAAAATGAATGAAAAAGAATAAATAAGATATGCATATGTGATAATCTGGAACTATGTTGTACTCAAATAAGATGTTTTATTTGTTTTTTTAAAATTCAATAAGCAGTTTTTAGAAAAGAGATTTTATGTTAAAAAGGTTTTATGTTTTTTTTGTTTGTGTATTGTCTTTAAAAACTAATAAAATTTGTTTTTTTTAAAAAAAAAGTTTCAATAATCCAGTAAGTCCAATTATTATTGTTTATTTTTGGCATTTTGAAGTTCAACTTTAAGTATGCCTCTTTAGTGCTAAAATCATATAATTGTCCAATTTAAACAAATATTTTCTTCTGATTTCTTCTTTCAGTTTAACTCTTTAAGGTTCAAAGCCACTTTCATTTATGTCCAGTTCCCCCCTCCCTGCTCTCTTTGGTCACCGTTTTTACTGTCTTTCTTAAAAATCTCTTAAAACTTTAAATTCAGGGCACCTTTATATTCAAATATTATGCCTGGTTTGCCTGGTTGCCACACTGTCTGCTTCTTCACCACTCCTGCGTGATCTTTGTCCCGGATGGACTCTGTCTTCTGGGTGGTCATATTTAGCCATCGCTGCAGCCCATCTTCAGAGGGACTTTACCTAGCCAGAGAGGGCAGATGCGGTTCCCCTCAACCCAACAGATGGTCTTCCCCTTCTTCCCCACACCTATAGGATAGTTCTGGCCCTGCTCGGAGCCCTCTAACAGGGACAGCATGGATCAAAGCTGCACACGATCACGGTCTTCATTCCATCCACAATAGAAATGCCACTGGAAGTCACCCCTGGCCCCACGAGTCTATCATACTATGATGACATGAAGACTGTTCAGAAGTCTGACAGTTGTTCAGAAGACTGACAGCCCAAGGGTAGAAACTGTTCTTTAGCCTGTTGGTGTGTCTGGCTATGCTTCTATATCTCCTACCCAATAGTAGGAGAGTGAAGAAGTGCTGACTGGGATGTGAGTCATCCCTGAGAATTTTCCTCACTCTTCTAGATGTCATATCATCTAGTGGTATCAGGAAACAGCCCACAATGTTTTGTGCTGTGTTCACCACCCTCCATAAAGTCTTTCTATCTGCAGCTGTCAAGCCAGCATAATGCAATATGTGAGGACGTTTTCTATTGTGGACCGGTAAAAGGAGGTCATCAGTCGTTGTTCCACTTTATTCTTTTGCAAGACCCTAAGGAAATGGAGTCTCTGTTGGGCCTTTCTGGCCAGCTAGAAAGGTGTTGATTGTGTTGATTTTCCAGGTAAGATCTTCTCAAGGATGNGCCCCCCCCCCCCCCCGATGTAAAGTCGGGTGGGTTCCTCTCTCTTCTTCTGGAAATCTAACACCATCTCCTTTGTCTTGCTGATGTTTAGGTTCAGGCAGGTTGTTTTCTAGGCACCCAGATGATAATTTTTGAACCTCCCCATTGTATGCTGTTTCATCTCCACCTGTAATGAGACCCAATATGAACTTAATGATCACAATGATCAGTTCAGATGATACACAATCATGTGTACAATGAATAAGGGAGGGACTGAGCACACAGCCCTTTGGGGAGCCAGTGCTAAGCTTCAGGGAGGTGGATGTGACAGACCCAGCCCTCACTGTTTGTGGTCGGTCCCTCAGAAAATCTTTGATTGTCACAGATGGAAGAGGGAAAATCAGTTTTTTGATAAGGGTGCTCAGCAAGTCAGTCAGCTTTTTGATAAGGGCGCTCAGCAGGATAGTATTGAAGGCCGAGCTGTAGTCAATGAAAAGCCATCCTGACATAGTTTCTGGGTTTCTCCAGATGGCTCGCTATAGAATGTAAGACAGTAGCTATGGCGTCATCTGTCGACCTGTTCCCCCTGTAGGCAAACTGTTGTTTATCAAAGTCTGGTGAGAGGCACGTTCTAAGGTGTTGGAGAACTAGTCGAAGCATTTCATTTAGGCAGTTAATTACTGTTTTCTTGGGGACTGAGACAATAGTCTGTTTTCAAACATGATGGAACACAGCTGTTTGCAGGGAGATGTTAAAGATCTTTGTCAGGACCCCTGCTAATTGATGGGCACAAGGCTTTACCACTATCCCCAGCACCCCATCTGGATTTGCAGCTTCATAGGCTTCAGTGCAGTTCTCACTTGATGTTCATATAGGGTAGTGGTGGCTAACCCCTTTGGGCTCTTGTGCCAAAAATTGTGCATGCGCTTTCACACTTGCACTCGCATGCCAGCACCCAGAGTTAATGTGCACCATAGGTTCACCATCACGGGTATAGGGTGAGTGGCTGGGAAAGCTGGCAGGCAGAGGCTGTGGTGTCTGGTTAAATAGATTTTTAACTTTGAGTTTAAAACTTGATAAGAAAAATACTGATGAAACAGAACCTTTGGTCCTTAAAGATAATTTACACATTTGGTTGTGTATCATAAATTATCCTCATCCAACCAGTTCAAGAAATTAACTAGTGGATGCATTAATAAAGCATAGCTTCTAATTAATACATTGAAAAATGCAACAGAACATAAGAAATTAATTTACTGAATTCTCTGAACTGGGCATAGGCGATCCAGTATCCAAATGTTGCTATAGTTCCCCTCCATAGATTAATGTTAATTAAGAGGGGTAAATAAGAATTCTTTTCTGTGCATAGCACATAAAAGTGTTAGAAGAACACTTGAGTTGTATTGTCTTCTATGTGTATAACTTTTACAGTAATCAGAAGTTAACCTAAAATTGTTGTGATTTGCAATGGGAGATAAGAAGAAACATGTTTTAACTCCAGTGAACTTTTTTGAAACTTTTACATTAGCAAGAATTCAGCCAAGAGGCTACAATAATTTAAATTAATTTTCTATGTTTTTCTTCCTGGAAAAAAAATGTCAGTAAGGGGTGGGTAGATGAGTCAAAAATAAACTTTCATGCAGTTGTTTCAACCATCCTAATTCTGTATTTTTTCAAAATAAAGTTTTATAATATATTGCTTCAATTCTTTTATTGCAGTGCAGCTTTTCAGTTTGAAAGTTCTAATATTATTCATGTATTTTATTAGCAAATATAATCCTCAACAAAGGATTTGCTTTTCAAAGGATTGCTTTTTAAAGTATTGTATATGTATATAAGAAAAGAAATGAATGATTTCTGTACTTCCATATTTTACATTAACTTCTTTCATAATCATAGCTTCAGGTTCGTTCATACAGTAATGAGCTGGATAAGTAATTAGGAACTGTTATGAATCTAAGAACTTATAATAACAAATTTCATAAATCTTCTAAAATACACTGCACTACAAAATCAAATGTGTATTGTTTGTCTCTATTATTAAATTACCTTTTTATCATTAATATTTATGTTAAAACAATTATTTTTCAAAGGATTTACTTTTGCCTTAAACCTCTGTGAAGTTCGCATGGAATAATAAAATTTTGTCAACGTTCAAGACAGTTTTTGATGTAATATTTTGACAAATATTATTCATACAAGTCTGAATTTTTAATAATATATAAAATACACAGCGGTTGACATACCAAGAAAATGGCTAATCTCATTGTCAATTCTGAAAGCTACTGTAGATGAATGAAAAATAATAAAATAGCTTTGTTCATAGTTTGAGCTTTCAAAATAAAGATTTGAATGACTTGCAGCTAAAATATCTTTGAGTATAATCCCTTTTCATTCCTATTTTTTTTCTTGTAAGGAATGTGTTCTTGTGTATCACTACTTTCCATGTTCTGTTATTCTCTATAATTAGCAAGTATACACACCTGTCTTTAGGCTGTCATCTAATCTGTAAACTATGCAAATAAATAGAATATAACTGTTATTTGATACAATTTATTTTTTGATGGAATTACTATTGAGAATTGTGAAAGAAGGGTTATGCACTTGGATATAGTGAAATGTGTGTGTGTGCTAATTCCTGTAGGTTCAGTTAAAAATCCTGGTTTGAAATAATATCTATATTAGTAACGTTTCACATTATTGCATTCTGATCTTTATGTAGGAAGGCAATGCACTACATACAAATATTAATGAACATGTTTTCCCCCCTCTTTTTCAGTTATTTTTATTTCAATTGCTGCGAGGACTTTCGTACATCCACCACCGTTACATTTTGCACAGGGATCTGAAACCCCAAAATCTTCTGATCAGTGACACTGGGGAGTTGAAACTGGCAGATTTTGGTAGGCAAGCCATTAATTACAAGATTATTTGATAATGATGTAAGCAATGTTGAGAGATAGCTTGAGTACTTCTCTTCTTAGTTACAGTACAAGTTGACTTTGGCCACCAGTAGAGAAAATGAAACAGGTAATGCAGCAAGTTCATATGTCTTTGATTTAGTTTGTCTTTATTTTTCAACTCAAGGTAGCATACAGTCCTTCCGCTTCCTGTTCCCACAAAAGACCAAAAGAATGAAATATCTTTCATCTTTCATATTTGATTGTGTGCCATCTAGTTGGTATTGTTAGTGGTACCATAGATTTCCTTCAGGTTGTTCTGTCTCCAACTTCGCCCTTTGGGTCTTGTAATAGTGTATCTTTTGCCACTGATATTGAGTGCATTTATCTTGTTGCTGATCATCCCTTTCTTCCATTTAAGTATTAAAGAGATCATTTGAAAACATAGAATGCAGAGCTGCAAGATTTTAGTTATCACAGGATTTTAAATGAAATTTTAAAAGAGAGAAACATTAATATTTTTCAAATAGGGAAAAAGGGATATAAATACAGTTTTCAAACCATAACTATTCAGCTATATGGAAGACTCACTCATAACAATATTAGTAATATGCACAAAAGAAATGCAAATATATATATATCTGGTGTGTGAGCATATATTTATATTGAATTTTATTGATTTTGCTACTTAAGTAAAGGAGAGACGACAAAGAGAGAGAAAAAGAGAGACTGCAAAGATCATTTGTTGCTGCCATTTTATTCAGATAAAATTTTCTCATATTGTATTTTGTGCCTGACCCATTTTTCCCATTTCCCTCCCCCTTTGTGGGGCAGATTGGTTGAACAAGCTATATCTTCCTTAGCTGTTTTTCTCTTCAGGCAGAAGAAAAAAGAAAAGTATTTCTTTAAAATGCATTAACGAAGGTTAACAAACTCAACCATGTGACCTTAATAAATTGATAAGAACCCTCTATCTTACTTTCAGTTGCTGCCTAAAACTGACCATACCTAGCCATTTTCACACGGAAGGTGTTTGTTGCCCTAAATGACACATTGGCTGGAAAATGGACTTTAATGTCTGTTTAATTACAGTCATATTTGCATACAGTATTTCTTTGGGCAGTTGCCAAATGAGAATAACTGTGTAGTGTTTTCTTTACAAATTATTTTTTCCAAGTCAGATTTGTTCTGTTTCGGAAGATTTCTCAGTAGTACATATATGCATAATATCTTATTCCAGAGTTTCATAATAATTATTATAGGATGCTACTTACTGCACAACTGGACAAATTTGGTCCTGTATAGGTTATTTCAGGACATTCTCATTTATTTGTGGCATATTATGGTCTCATTAATACTAGAATTTTAGGGCAATTTTCCTTATTTCTAGCCAATTAAATTACATCCTTGTAATTTAAATCAATTGTTTCTTGTTATATCTTCTGAACAATTCTGCATCTTCTATATTAGAGCCTTTCAGATACTAGAAGAGAACTATCATGTTTCCCTGCAGTGTTCTCTTCTCCAAGCTAAACTTCCCAATACTGCTAGCTACTGCACTCTGATACTCCTCATTTTGTCAATGTCATTCTCATCAGTATCAAACAGACCAAACCTTCTTTTTCCAATCTTTTTGAAGATATTTTCTGTTCTTTTCTGCCGGTAACTGACTCTGTGATTTCTTAAAGATCATAGAACGATTATTGGGAACCAGAATGTTTTCCCTTCCTGTTATTGTGAAAAATAACCTTACAAAGGTGGATAGTGTCAATTTAAAATTCATTTTATTTAATGAATTACCCTCGGGTGGGATGCTACCGGTTCTGCCTGTTCTATAGAACCGGTAGCTCTGAAGAGCAGCAGACATTGAACCGGTTCTGTGTTTGCTACTGTTTGGCTCACCCACCTGTCCGGGCTCTTACCTGTCCTTAATTTCCTGCTTTTTCAACCTCAGCTGCTTTGCACAGCACAGCTGAAGTTGAAAAAGCAGGAAAAAAGTGGTTTTTCAAATGCTGCACACCTGCATGCAGTACTTTTCAGCTCTCCAGGCGGCACAGCTGAAGGTTTTTTATATGCGCACGCAAAACGTAGTCACCGAACCGGTAGTAACACTGGTTGAATCCCACTCCTGACTAACCTTTGTATGATGAATTTATCTTTATTTTATTTATTTATTTGTATCCTATCTTTATTATGTTTACAAAATAACTCAAGATGGTAAGCATATCGAACACATCTTCCCCCTATTTTTTCCACAATAATAAACTTGTGAGGTGAATTGGGTTAAGAGAGAATGGCTAGCCCTAAATTATCCACCTGATTTTCACTGATAAGGTGGGACTCACAGTCTCCAGCCTGGTGCCTTAACCACTAGATGAAATATTAATACTATTTACTGGCATCGATAATGTAGAAACATTGTTTAACTGCATTTGTAATGTTGTTAATAAACAATTATTTAATTGGCATTAGATGTCTTTGAATATGTGGAATAAGTAGTGACATTGATATAAAGTAAATAACACATGTCCTTCACCTATTATTTTCTTGAGATTTTTTTTATTGGACATAAGATAATTTGACAATTAGATGATATGCTAACCATTACTCATCGTGTTGCTGTAAAGAATTCAGGTATAGCAGCAGGATGTTTCCATAGTTACCTTTTTATTAATTTTATTTAAGAGAAAGGTCTGAAAGGCCCTTCGCAGAATTGTCATGAAGTTATCCACTTAAAGTCAGGCCAAAATTGTCAAATGTTGTCCGTTCATTATTTTGCTTTTGCTTTCACGCTCACTTGAAAATTTAAAAAGTTCCCATATCTACCAATATCAGGAACCCTGATTATAAAAAGAGAGTGCATGGCTTCCTGTAGTGTAACCATGGAAATAGACAAGACATCCTTAAACAAAGTGATTGCACATGCTGTGCTAATTAATCCTGTCCTACAGTTTTCCCTCAGCTGGAAGAAGCAGTTAGATAAATTTTGGATGAGGATTCATGTATGGATTCACAAATAATATGAAATATGTTGCCATTATTGGAGAAGCCAGAAATGATATAATGAACATTTATTTGTAACCTGAAAGTCTTGAAGTAAATGTAGTCTTTTAGGTGTTGGTAATGCTATAATATAATGACAATAATACAACTATTTCAAAGATGCTGAACTATTGTTTGATAACTCAGATTGCTGATCATGAGAAAGTATAATTACTTAAATAATTTAGACCTGTTAAATCGTGGTTGTGTGTTTCTTGAATATTTCATCACTTTGTTCTTCTGATCACCTATAATTTACTTTTCCTTTTAAATACAATGTTAAATGTAGCAAATATTTAAATATTGCATTTAAAGCAAAAGGACAAAATATTGCAGTGTGCCTTAAAATTTGTACCTCCAGAAAGTTGTCTGATACCTAGTTATAGGTTTTTACTAAGACATTTTGTTTTGTTTTTTGTCTTTAAGTCAGTGTTGACTCCTTGCAACTACCTAGACAAGTTTTTGATGATTTCTTTGAAAGATCTTAGATTGGCTGCTTCCTAGGCCTGAGAGAAGAGTAACTGGCCCAAAGGCACCCAGCTGGCTTTATGCCTATAACTAAAGACTTTATGCCTAGAACTGAAATACATAGTCTCCTGCTTTCTAGTCTAAAGCAAACTGGCTTCTTTACTAAGACTAGTTGGAAAAACCCACTAATATTTAAAAATTCACATTGCTTTAGATCTAATTTCATATTAGATATAACTTTTTAAGGGATATATTATTTTAATGTTGAAATGTGCAATGTGCTTAATGTTTAATGTGCAGTGATTATAATTGCTACTATGAAATTGTCCTATCTTTTTCTAAATATGCTTATTAAAAGATGTGAAGATATTGAATAATTTTTAAATGGTGGAATAGCTGAGCTCACAAGTAGATTGCAGATTAAAGACCAGTCCCAACTTAATCTTTTGCTTTGGAGTATAATCAGAGTAGACCCTACCACCAGCAGATACCATATAAGGGCACAAAATCCTTTCCCAATATTTGGATGGCAACTTATGCCAAGTTTCAAATACAGGGAAGAAAAAAGTAATAATTTCAATACTGCATCCAAGTAGAACAGGCGCCAGCAGTTAGATAATATAATGCTTGAGCCTGTCATTAGAAGTTAGACTAATCTCATGAGAAATAAATAGAACTAACTGCATTTAAAATATTTATTTTAAATTTAAGATAATAAAATATAAGTTAATTGGTGAAAATTATAGAAGTATTCAAACAACAATGTTATTGTTTACAACTTAAAAGGAAGATTTGAAAAGAAGATTCAGTGACTTAAATGCTGCTTTCTTCTACAAATGACATGTCTCCCTGCTAGATGGGGAAATATTACAATTTATCATTTAATAATTACATGATAAAGTTTAATGATATTTGCCATCTCCCAATCCTACTGGGTTGTGATGGTGAACCTGTGGCACATGTGCCACAGGTGGCATGCAGAGCCATTTGTGCGGGCACGTAAGCTCCAGCCAAACTTAACTACACTGCATATGTTTGCGACTCCTAGCTGATTTTCAGCCAATTTGAAGCATTTTTCAGCCTCTCAGAGGCTTGAGGGAAGCCTCTGCAGCCCTGGGAGGTGGAAAAACTGGCCTTCCAGAAGTGCTGAAACGGGTCTGTTTTCAGCTTCCCAAGGTTGCACAGGCTTCCCTCGAGCCCCCAGGAGGCAAAAACAGCCTCAAATAGGCCAAAATTCAGCTGGGAGGCATGCGCATAGCAGGTAAGGGAGTGGGGGGTTGCATGCACATGCATGGGGGATGTTGCAGTGTGGGGCCAACACATGCATATGGGCATTATCGTACACATGCATGCTTTCGGCACACAATAACAAAAAGGTTCACCATCACGGCTACTGGGCTATCTTCTCATGGTGTTGGGGAATTCCTAGAAAAAATGAATGAAGAACTTTGGAATTGCTTGCCAAGAGAATACTATATATCCCCAAACAGAGTCACCAAGCCCTTGAGGGTCTTCCCAGCTGCCCAGCAGATGACTTGTATCTATTCGTATGGAGAAATGAGGGAGAAGGCAGTGATAAATCATTTTTAAACTTACATTGAGAAGAAAATACATAGAAAGAAAACATGAGATGATGAACCTCTCAGATCAGATGGCACTCCACATGCCACTGAGGAAAAGATGATGATTTTTCAGTATACTAATGATATGGCTCGGTTAAAACTTTTGGAATTTTTAATTGGTGGTATTGCCATATAGGAAAAGAAAATCTGAAGCTGAAAACACATGGAACATAAGAAGCACGAACATGGAGAAGCTAAACACAATGAAAGAATAAATGAAATGAAATTTAGAAATTATATCTTTCTGATTGACATCAGAAAACTGGGAATGGGCATGGGTTTGGACATTTCAGATGTAAAAAAAAATCACACTATTTATTACTTAGGACATGAAAAAGCAAGAAATAATGGTGTTCCTTATATTGCTAAGCAGGGAATAGCAAGAGCAATTTTTAAAGATGCTTGTTATTTTTATAACTCAACATGGTGAACATGCTTAATCATCTTTACTCCTATTTTTTCTACAACCAAAAAACCCTGTGAGCCCAGCCCGAGTGTATGATTAGCCCAAATCCCAAATTTTTATGTCTAAAGAAGCACAAGAATTCACTTTCCTGTGTTAGGGATAACATTGTTTTTACCCTAACTGGTTTAGGTAAAATAATAAATAAGTAATCCTGGTTAAGTGTCTGTAACTTTAACTGTGGGAAAGTGATTAGGGAGTGGTTATGAAAACTCCTTAAAAGAAGCAAGCCTGCAGCGTGCTCGCTCTCTGGCTTTTGATGAATTCTTAATTACTGCTTGAAGACTGCATTGCTCGCACGGGAGAGAGAAACAAAGGACTGATTTGTAAGTGAACTGACCCAGGATATTCTACATGGACTTTTGCTAACTGAATATCCGTCTGAATGCGACTGACTAAATGATACATGACTATTGGACTGGTATTTTGACTATGCTATATTTATGGAATAAACTATAATTGTGATAACACAAGCGTATCTGGTATTTTTACTGTATGTTAATAAACATACAAGCTTAGCCACTTCATTTATCTGTGTGCCTATCTGACTTACGCTGCAACATTCTGTTTTGCTTGTCTCCCTAACCTGGTTGGGGGAACCCAGCTAACACTGGTGATGGGCCCAGAGGCCTGCAGATTCAGTTTTAACTAGGATAAAAACAGATTTATGTAAAGAGTGAGCAGTTGTGTTGTATACATTACGACAAACAGACAGCTTGTGTTTTATTAATTATAGTTTATCATACATATTGGAAAACATGCACAAGTCAATTTTAACAAAGTTTGCTCCCTTATATCCAAGCTTGGATGGAACAAACTATGTATCATGGTCTCACAAAATGTAGTCTTACTTCTACGAAGAGAAGGTCTGGTGGAAACATAATTGAAAATCCACCAAACGTAGAAGAATGGGATCCAGAGGATGAGGAAGCAGACTAAGATAGAAGAATTTATGCATAAAAATCAACAAAGCCATTTGCATAATTGCGTTAACAATTAACTGATCAACAGCTTGTTTATAATCCACGGAAGAGAAGACGCTCTCGCGGTGTTGGCAGAAGCTAAAAAGGCATTTATGTTCGAGATAATGTTGGTGCTCACATAAAACTAACACGGAAACTTTTCAAGACGCATCTCCAAGCAAATGGTGATATGCTGAGTCATTAAAAACTATGAAAACATTTTTCAAGAACTGCACGAAAAAGAGCTTATTTTCTCTGAACTACACCAAGTCTACATAATTCTATCTTCCCTTGAATGAAAGTTATGATAACTACGTAAACTTCACTTGAAATTTTGGCCAAAGGAGAGTTTAACTTTAAAACTGATATAACTGGCAGATTGATTGAAGAGCCAGAAGAAGGCTTTGAAGAAGAGATGAATTAAGGAAGGAGCAACCTCAAAAAAGAAAGATAAATGAATCTCCACTGCATACGCAATTAAAAAGTGTTTTAATTGTGGAGGAAGAGGAATTGGCAAGAATTTTGAAAAGGCAAAGCGCCAGAACGCTGGCCAGAATACAAAAGTCATCAAAAGATAAAAATAAAAAATTTAGGAGTTAGCCATGTATACTAACGGAGCTGTAAAAAATAATTTATGGGTGGTGACAGTGGAGCATCCCATTGTATAACAAATGATAAGAAAAATTTTATTAAAATGTCCCAGAGTACACAGCAGATATCTGCTTAGCCAATGGCTGGAAACTGAAAGCTAAAAAGGTCAAGGTATAGCATATTGTTCTTTTATAAAAGAGAATGTAAAAATGTTATATGTACCACACTTAAGTTTAATTTAATTTCAGTTAAAATTTTGGTTAAACTAGGATATGTAGTTAACATTTAGGGGAGATAACTGCATAATTGAAAAAAGAAGATAAGAGAATTACTGCATCTTTAGAGGTGAATTATATGTGTTAAATGATGATGGTTTTAAAGGGGCTAACACAATTTATGAAAATAAGAAACCTCATGACGAATGTATTCACTTATTACAATCGAAAGGCTAGGGCATTTAAATTTTAAAAATGCTTAAGAAAACTGTTGAATTATCTAAGCGGAATAAGTTTGAAATCTTGTAATAAGTATTTTGCAATGTAATGCCTGTAATCAAAGTAAGAGCAGGTTATACCGGCTAATAGAGTTGATGGATTTACTACTAAGAGCGTTTAGAAGTAGTATTTGCCTGATTTAATAGGTCCGAAAAAAACAAAGTGTGTAGGAGGAGCTCGTTACATTACTAAGTATAATGACAACTATTCTAGATATGGGTTTTGCTATTTAATGTAAGAGCAAAAACTGAAACATATCAAAAATCTCTTTAATTGGATGAAATTCGCAGAAAGAAAAAAACTAAAAAGAAATTAGTAACTCTTATAACAGATATGGTTACAGAATTTACAAATAATAAATTCCAGAACAGACTAAGAATGTTAGGTATTCAACATAAAATGTCTGCACCATATAGGCCACAACATAATGCCTTTATAGAGAGAGAGGCAACATTACAATCAATGGCACAGAACTATGATGTCTGATTCAGGATTACCTGACAATTTATGGGGGAAGCAATAATGTGTGGTAATCATATATTAAAAAATGTTGTTAATTCAACAACAGGTGAATACCATTTCACACTGTGCATGGTACAAAACTGATTTAAGTTACATGCACACATTTGGAGCACCAGCATGGGTGCATATCCCTACACAACTTAGACACAAAGGACAGCATAGAGCTAAAAGAATTATTTTTTGTAGGATATACATCTAATCATAGATCTTACGAGATGCTGGGAACCAGGTACAATCTAGAGTTTACAACCAGTGCTTAGTGCAAAAATTCCTAGAACATGTAGGATGGAATAGATTGGAACAAGATGTAAATTATGAAAGTATAAATGACCTACAAAAGGCAGAAAGATCAGATTAGTTATAAGAGGAGTCCAATTAGGAAGAAGTCCACGAAGAGCAAATAGGACAGAACAAGAGGAAATAGTTGATCAGAAAGAGCGTACAAAAGGAAGAACAATTAATAGAGGAAAGTCCACCTGTAAGTCCAATAATACCTAACGTACTACACGTGTAACTAGACCACCTGACAGGTATCAAGCAAGTATAGTTTGCCAAGTAACTAAAGTTCCTACTAGTGTAGATGAACTTAAGATGTATCCTGCAAAGGATCAGGAGAATGGGCAAAAGGCAATGCCAAAAAGAACTAAATTCATTAAAGGTAATGAAAGTTTATGAAGATGCCAAATTACCTCCAGGACAAAAAATCCATTGGGTGCAAAATGGATATTTAAAATAAAAACTGAAATGATGGACTGTTACCCTAAAGCTAGGTTAGTAGCTGAAGGGTTTAATCAAACTGCATCTGATTATGATGAAGTTTTGCCACCAGCCTTAAAGCAACATCTTTAAGAGCAGCATTAGTGTGGGCAGCTAAGAAAAACTATGTAATTAACCATTTAGATGTAGAAAACTGCTTATCTACAATGCACCATTGCAGCCACACTATAATTTAAGAAAACCAATGGTGTAAAAGAAAATAAAGTAAATAGTAATATTGTTGGAAACTCAAAAAAAGAGTCTTTACGGACTGAAAACAATCTGGGTTGAGTGGAACCAATATATTGTGAAAGAGTTAAACAATAATATAGGTTTTAAATCTGGTTTAGCAGATCCATGTGTGTTTTAAAAAAGAAAAAATAATGGACGGTGTCATTATTGTTATTATTTTACAGATGATATTGCTTTAATTACCAAGACTAATAATGAAGCTAACGAGATTATATCATTATTAGCCAAGAAGTAAAGTGAAAACATTTGGGTGAAATTAAAAAAATATCTAGATTGACTATTTACCCAAAACAAAGAAATGGTTTTAAGATATCTCAAGAAGATAAAATTTGCCAATTAAATTAAACGTATAAAATGGAACTTTGTAAACTGGCAAAGACTCCAATGAGTCAGAAGTTTGCCAAAATAATGATCAAAGTCCCAAATTGATAAGGCCATATATCTATCTTTGATTGGTAGCTTATCAAATATATAAAGCAAATTGGTCGAGGCCAGATATAGCTTATAGTGTAAATTCAGCTGGCACGTTTTAATTCAGATCCACATCAATGTCATTGGCAAGCATTAAAGAGGATTGTAAGATATCTTAAAGGAACAATGAACCATGCATTGTATAGAACCAAAAGGTGATTTTGAGTCTTAGTGCATATGCAGATGCAAGTTTTGCAACAGATATAAACACTAGAAAATCAACTTCTGGAATGGCTATATTATTTGGTTAAGACACTAATAGGGTGGAGGTCAATCAGAACAACAGCATATTAGCTTATCCACAAATGGAAGCGGAATTTTCATGTCTGTCGTTATTATGTACTGATTTGATTATGTACAAACAGTTATTGGTAGACATGGAATAGCTGTAAAAAGATGCCATTACAGTGTATGAGGATAACCAAGCAGCTATAAAATTAGCTAACTAGTATTGCTGTAAAAACTAGATCAAAACATACTGATCTAAGATACCTAAATGTAAGAGAATCAGTAAAAAATGGCTAATTAAATTGGAATACTGCATGACGGAAGAAAACATTGCAGACCAATTTACAAAGCACAAGGAGTAATGAAATTTACTGAAAGTTGTACAAAAATATGAATTAAAAATGTAAAGGGTTATAAATTATATTAACCTAAAAGGGGAGAATGTTAGGGATAACATTGTTTTTACGCCTAACTGGTTTAGGTAAAATAATAAATAAGTAATCCTGGTTTGTATGTATAAGTGTCTGTAACTTTAACTGTGGGAAAGTGATTAGGGGAGTGGTTATGAAAACTCCTTAAAAGAAGCAAGCCTGCAGCGTGCTCGCTCTCTGGCTTTGATGATTCCTAATTACTCTTGGAAGACTGCATTGCTCGCACGGAGAGAAGAACAAAGGACTGATTTGTAAGTGAACTGACCCAGGATATTCTACATGGACTTTGCTAACTGAATATCCCGAATGGACTGACTAAATGATACATGACTATTGGACTGGTATTTTGACTATGCTATATTATGGAATAACATATAATTGTGATAACACAAGCGTATCTGGTATTTTTACTGTATGTTAATAAACATACAAGCTTAGCTCACTCATTATCTGTGTGCCTATCTGACTTACGCTGCACATTCTGTTTTGCTTGTCTCCCTAACCCTGGTTGGGGAACCCAGGCTTAACATCCTGGATCTATAGCTGATGCCTTAACCAGTAGAATGCAATCACTGACCAAACAAAAGAAAATTAGATGATAAAACAAACTGTGGAAATTGTCAAAGAAATTAAAGAAGCCAAAAAGGACACAAATATCAGAAAGGAACTTAAAAAGGAATTTCAGAGAGAGATCTTTGAAGAGACAAGAAGGAGTATTACAATAGCATATGTTGAGACATAGATGATAGAAAAATGAGCCTGGGGAAAAAATGTTTCAAAAGAATTTCTGAACTGAAAATGGGATTCCAAGTTTCAACTTATATGTTATATGTTAAAAGACACCAATAAACAGGTTTGATTTCAAAGATATCAAACAAAAATTAAATGAGATATTGAAATATGATACAGTTTACAGCTCTCTTACAAGATACTTCCTGTTTATAAGAATCTCTGGTATTAAAGTCAGAATAGCATTCAATCAGTCAGATGGCTGCAGGGACTGATGTAATACTCATAGAAACATGGCAAGCAACAGAAAAATAATATTTCTATCCAGTCCAATCAGTACAATAAATCTGGAGAATAACACAATGGCCAACAAATTTGAAGAGATCAACATTCTAATTAAAAAAAAAAAAGACTTAACAGTGTGTGCAAACTATCATACTATATTCTTAATTTCACATACCAGCAAAATAAAGTTTAGGATTGTCCAATGAAGAATGAATTATATATTCAATCTTCTATATATAAGTATATAGTATATATAAATATATATAAATGAATTATATATATACAATCTATATATATTTCAATAAAGATTGAATTATATATATTAGTGGTAAAGATAGATTATATAAAATATATATAAATGCTAGATATTCATAGTGGCAGTTACCTAGATTATTCTTCAATTCTTTAGACTATTCCACTTCTTGAAAATTCAGTGGCTGTACAAGCAGTATTAATTTCCTCTGTTTCTTCTTCTAAAACAAATCCAACATATTTTCTTCACTTCAATGGAGAGGAAGAGAAGACTGTGATGATTTTGATTCTGAACTTTCAGAATATGAGAGAATATATCTTGTGTCTGAGGCAGTAGCTTTTTCACAGACTACAGCCTCAATAAAAATATTGACATTTGTGCATTTGTTCAATTGATCTTCTGAAAATAACAGTCACTTCAAGGGTATACTGGTTTTGTGAGCAATTTTTGAAAGAAATATATTCTTGCTCAAATTGCTAATGCTAACCATAGTATTCAGACATAGCTTTATTTATTTTGGGGGTTTTTTTTTGCCAAGGCTATTCAAGCACACTTTAATAATATATTGACATTTAGTCTGGTTATTTAGAAAACAAAATTTTAAAAAGGACACTATAGTTACCATATAGCAGTATATTTTTCTACATAACAGAGCATAATGCCGGCTTAATTTGTTGAATGGCATAAATCAATAAAGACAATTCTACTACTTACCACAATTTTTCCCATAACACTCATCTCTCCACAGTTTTTAAAATCATTTATTCATGTTCCCATTTGCATCAACCTGTAATGAGATTTAAGAAAAAGAAATTTCTTCTGGTGATATTTTTTTTTAATTTTTGATGTTCCACGTATCTTTATCTGTTATAATAGTTCTAGATACCTACTGTATGAACTTTGGGAAGTATGTATGAAAATAGGGAAAGTTGTGATATTTTTCTTGTTGTTTTGGTGATATTCTTATATTAAGCTGCTGATGCTTAAGGATATAGCTGTGTGTTAATATTTAATAGTTATCTTTAGTAGTTTTTAAATTATATCAATTATATTTTCTTCTTCTGTTTAATTATGGACACCAGAGCTTTTAAAAAGATGGTAATGATGACAAATCTTATTGTTGCAATCTCTGTTGTGATAATGAGTTTTCATTTTGTTTTACGATGGTTGAGGGATGGAAATTAATATTACTTTTCTTTGATTAAAATAACATACAGTGCTCAAACTTGTCTTTCAAACAGTGTTATGAACAAGGTTATTAAATGCACATTTTCTTATCTTTCTATTGTTGTATTTGCATTATTCTTCAGGTCTTGCAAGAGCTAAATCTGTCCCTAGTCACACATACTCTAATGAAGTGGTAACCCTTTGGTATCGACCTCCAGATGTTCTCTTAGGCTCAACAGAATATTCCACTTGCCTTGATATGTGGTAAGAATGCAGTACTTTTAAAGAGTCCATATATTAAGGATATATTGACTTGTATAGTCAAATTGTATATTTGACAAGTTATGTTTGTAGTTTGTGCATACCTATCTAGAAATTTAATGGGACAAAGAATTCAGTGAACAGTAACTAATATGGTGCTCTTTATTTGTGTAGTGCATTTCTACATTCTACTGAAAGAAGATTGAAAAGGAACAAATTGTCTGACTGTTTAATTTCATTCTATTATTTTAGCCCGTTTCTCAAACCTATCAAGCTTTTTATGAATTTTATTTCCTGCCATCTAAACATTTGATAAAACAGTCCTAGTTTTCATTCAGATGGTCTTACATTTGGGGGAGTTTTGCTTCTTCTTTCTTTAAGTTAGGAATAAACATTTATAACACCATTCACAATAATAGGACACTGGAATAGCATTCCCGAAGCAGCACCTATTGAGGCACAAGCGGCCTTGTTTCATTTGCCAGATCAGATGAAAGGAGGCCAGAAAACTTTGTAGGTCAGTGATACTTATTACAGAAAAAGCTTCACCATTTTCATTGTATTGCTTTGGAGTGTCTTGAAGGCTTTTGTTTATCAAATATTAAGATTTAGGTTTCCTTGGAGAATTTTTACAATTACTTAGTCTGTACATGGAAGAAATTATATAACTACTGGTGGCTTTATCTTCAGCTTTTAAAATGTAGAAGCATTATTTTGAAGATGGGACAGTTAGCATTTCTGCTAAGTTCCAAGCATCCAGGATCCTGGTAGTAAGTACATTGGAAGACAATAGCTGTTGTTATACATTTTTTCACCAACCAAATTTTAGGAAATTAAGAATGCTAGATTTCAAAGGATGTTTTTTCCCCACTATGTCTTTTATCAAACATAAATAAAAGACTTCATTCTGCTTCCATGTGCACTTTTTTTGTGTGGGAGTAGAAGGAGAGGATGAGGTATACAATAATTGGCATGGAAGTAGAATGTTACTGTTTCATTTTCATTTTCTGAAATCAATTTTCATGTCCTTTAATTAGAAAAAACACATTTCTCTCTACCATCTGTGCTTGAAAATTACTGTGCATGATATTGCAATCAGCTTCTATGGCAAATTGTAAAAAAATTCATTTGTTTCTGGGGTACCAAGAACAAAAAGCATATGAATCTTCCAACATTGCCTATGTGATTAAGTACTTACTTTGTAGATAAATAGATTTATAAATAAATAGATAAATAGATTACTGTAGCATAACTGAAGGGAAAATTTGGGTAATAAACTTAATTTGGGCAGAAATTATAAGTTCATTTGTTCTCTGTTTTTGTTTGGACTCTTGCAGTTCCTGCATTATACTAAAGTTTTCTCCAAAAATATGGTTCTGCTATCAACAGACAACATTTCCCTTAAGATGTATTACTTCTGGGAATGTTTGCTTGTTCTGTTTTTGTGGTCATGAAAATGTAATTTCATATTACTGATTTTCATTAAGGATATGAAAATGGTATGTACAAATTAATTGAATGTTGTCATTTATTCTGATTAAAAATGACTACCAGTTTTTGATCAGATAAATTCAATGATCATAATTTTGACAGAAATATATTCTTAGATTTGAAACATTTATATAGGTATTTTAATAGTATAAGATTTCTAAAATGAAATTCGTTCTGAGGAAGGCTATCCAACCAATCAAAAACTTATTTTCCTTGTAATGCATATGACTATTTCCAAGGTAAAATTAATCATAGCTGGAAGACAAAAACAATATCTTGTTACTAATAATCATGAAATATTGAGGTCTCATGACGTAGGTCTTCTAATTCAAAAGTCAAAAAGACATAAAGGACCTTTCAGGAAAAATGCTTTTGTTCCAGGTGAAAAATGATCCATTATTGATTACATCTGTCAAATATATGAATCCACCAAAATTATAATTCATTTTCCGCAAAATACTGAACAATTTCAACCTGCAGTCTGGAGCAAATATATCAAACTGGTTGAAGTAGATATATGCAGTTCTTGGGTACATCTGATAGCAGCATTTAAATGTTACACATTGTCTTCAACTGAATTTCAGCTGAATCTATTCCAAAAAATATGGTAATATATTTTAAAATACCAGCTCTGTGCACATGTATAATTTGGCCCACTTTATATGCTTTGTCATGCAGAAGCAGCATTATTTTCTGTATTTTACTATAGAAAAATAGTGGGGATTGTCCAGGCAGTTTCCAATAACCAGGTATGGTTGAATGGAAAAAAAATTATACCATATAATACAGCCCTTAGCACAGTGATTCATTTCCATACTGTTAGATTATAGCAGACTTTTCAAAGGGCTGCCAAATTTATGAGTCCAGTCCAGTTTATATGTGTATTAAATTTATATTCTGCTATTTTATTGCCATCTTAGAGGTAGTCCCGAGATTACGGAGTTGTCTAACTTCACTTGAAATTTCCCCCCATGTTGTTATTTTCAAAAAACTATTACACAAATTTATTCAGATGATTTGGACAATTTGTGGTAGAGTTGATCTGTTTTTTTTGTTTTATTTTGTTCAACTGTTGATTTTGATTATGGGTGGTCTGTTTTAGATTTTTTTTTTTTACTGTAGTTATCTAAAAAATGCTCCAAATAAGAATTTTCTATTTCTTCTGTCAAAAAATTTGAGAATTTTTTTTTGGTCAAAAAATTCTGACCTTTGAGAACAATTTTAAAGCCTTCCACCAATTAAGGGTCTTTTCACAGAATAATTTTCCTTTTATCTTAGAATCAATTATTATTTTTCTCATCATTTTTCTTGTTTATTTCTAGACATATACCAATAGCATTTAGACTTAGATAGTGTTTCATAGTGGTTTACAGCACTTTCTGGGCAGCTGATAATGTCAGCATATTGCCCCCGATAATCTGGTTCCTCATTTTACTGAGCTTGGAAGGATGCAAAACTGAATCAAACTCAAACTCCAGGCTGTGGGCAGAGTTTGCCTGAAATACTGCATTAGAACCACTGCACCTAGATGTATTCTGCATTGTAACATTTATTTAACCAGTGTCACTGCTTCAACTATCCAAACTTATTTGGCATTTTCCTATCCCACAAGCCTATGCCTGAAACATCTTCCTGGAATGACTGTCTGAAATTATTTAATTCAATGTAGATTTCTTCTTACATTTGTATCATTTCCTTTTTTTATTTTATTGCAGGTTATCAAAACATATTTATTACACTAGACAATCCATAGCTCATTTTTCAGAAACATTTTCTTACCTAACATTCACCTATGCCCCAACCCATGTAGTCCTCCATATAAACACATGACATCTCTCATGTTTTCCCCATGTACCAACCCCACCTGTACCCTTTGCCTATGCTCCCTATCAGCCCCCTTTATTTGTTTGAAGTTGGTATGGAACATCAGTAATCACAATCAAGTTTATTCTTCCTGCTGGCTTTCCTATGTATTTATGGGAAACTCTCAGGAAGCATCGAAATAATCTGTTTGTGGCAAGCAGTGCTAAAGTGGCCACAACTTTAACAAATTTCATTCCCATGGGAGTATTGGAACCTAGCATTCTGGCCCATTTGAGGTATCTTGTTTCAAACATTGCCTTATGATCCATCGTTTCACCTAAAATTGAAGGTTACAAAAGACACAATAACTTTAGAATTATATAGGTAGCAATTCAATCTATCTCAGGTTGCCTATATCTGTGTTTACTATCTTCTATTATAGAAATTCTATATTTATTTATTTATTATATATATTATAAATATTATAAATATATATTATAATATATTTATTTATTATATTTATTATAAATTGCAATAGAAAGCCTATACCTGGATAAGCATCAGAAACAGTATAACACAGGGGTAATGTTATTGAGAAATTAATTCAGAAGAAAATAATATTTGTAATTGTGGTTACTTGTACATTACATTTTATTTTTGATTCCTCTGTAATAGAGGAAGAGATATGTACTGTATACCATGTGATTTATGTGGAAATATGAATGGAGAAATTAATAGAAATAAAGTACATTCATAGGTACTATTTGCACATCTATACATGTATGCAAATTGTGCAACTTATCTCTTAATTTTCATAATTCATCAGTCATAAATCCTTCATCTGGAAATTACAGTATTTGGTTGCTATAGTTGTTAAGGTTTTTTTAAAAAAGGCAAAGAAATACAAATTTAACCATAGGACAATGGTGCGAAGCAGGTGGCAGCGGCTGTAAACTATTTATACACTTCATTTGTCACTGTATGTCATTGGAAAGTAACCAAAAACTAATGATTCATATTCAATAATAATATTCTCCAGCTTTTTGTGTAAATAGCCACTAGCGATTTAAGAATATTAATGAAGCTATCCATGACATTAGTAAGAATAAAAACAAGCAGTGGGAATAATTGTAGAATACATTATAGTGTACTAGTCCTAATCTCACCATGTAACTAAGTGATTTGTAACATGTTAGAAATATTATATAATATAAATCTACTCCAGTTTATTATTTTAGTGCCTTTCTTTTAGGATACTTGGTATTCTTATTTAATATAATTACAAGTATAAATCCATGTAATTTTTTTAAAAAATGTCAACAAAGTAATCCTGAAAGTTAAATATAATTTTTTCTATTTTTATTTATCTTTCCTAGCTTTTGTCCTGTGGTTAAGTAAAAGAGGAGAAAGACATGACATGATTAGGATTTCATTGTTGCTTTTCCCTTTTAGTTTGTACTGATAAGTAAAGAAAATATAAAACTAGAAGCTGTATAGGTCCTGGAATTTGATTTGAACTATGTTTTCTTCTTTTTTACAGTCCTCTGCTATCTGAGCAAAAGCAGTGAACCCATTTGGTTCTTAATATATATCTTTCATATGTCCACTTTAATACCTCACTGATGCATCCCTCCTACTTTAGATTTTTCATTCCTTTTATATTTTAGAGGTAGAAGATCAGTAGGATATTAAAGAGAAAGACAGCACTTTGTATATCTTTCTAGAGTATTTATGGTTCATTTGAGATCATGATTAATTTGAAACTTGAATAATGGGTAGCTTTCTGCAGGGTTGTTGCTTCTCATTATTTTCTATAGTAACATGTTCCATCAGCCTTTGCAATGGCCTGTAGTTAGTGATGATAGGAGCACCACTTTTAGGTAGTCCTCGTGTACTGAACACAGTTGTAATCAATAAGTTTGTACAGAGGCCATGTGAAAGCATACCCTTCTCTTGCGCAGCTTATGAAACCGCATTCTCATGGTTTTTTGGTGGTTCCAGAGGCTATGTGACAACATGGTGTGCTCTCGCACGGCCTCCAAACTCTCTGGGAGTTAAGTGAAAGGGCAGTATACTTGCACTGCTTCTGACATCTCTCAAAATTTGGTATGGTGAGTAGAATCCTTCTTGTAGAAAATACTTTTGTTTTAAAAATAGTAAGATAAGAGTTTTTAAATTGGACACTAAAATGAATTCGATTTCAATCAAAAGAGATATATTGAAATTTGGCTAACAGTTACAGAATGGCGCAAAATATTCTGATACTGGAAATGTTAAAGGATAGTTTTGAAAAACAAAATCAGAAATAAATAATGTTGTCCTGTCAATGTTTGTGGAAGTGATGTTGGTGGTTCTTTGATTAGGCTGTTTGTTTACTGAGAGAGGCAGAGAAGTAAACAATAGCCCAACCAAGGAACACCAAGATCGTTTCCACCAACATTAACAGAGTAAGCCACTGGAATAGAAAATGAGAGCAAGTCCCATTCCCTTCTAGGACCGATGATATTATTTAGTTTGGTAATGAAATATCTTCAAGAAAACAGCAAAGCTGCTTTCTGATACCATGGACCCCGTGGTTCAATCTGAACTTTGTTGCTGTTAGCTGCGAAGTCGTGTTTGACCCATTGTGACTCTATGGACAATGTTCCTCTAGGCCTTCCTATCCTCTATCATCTTCTGGAGTCCATTTAAGCTCATGCCTACTGCTTCAGTGATTCCATCCAGCCACCTCATTTTTTTTTGTCCCGTTCTTCTATTGCCCTCAATTTTTCCAGCATCTTTTCCAGTGAGTCCTTCCTTCTCATTAGGTGCCCAAAGTATTTGAGTTTCATCTTCAGGATCGGGCCTTCTAAAGAGCAGTCAGGGTTGATCTCCTCTAGGACTGACTGGTTTGTTCGCCTTGCAGTCCAAAGGACGCGCAGGAATTTTCTCCAATACCATAGTTCAAAGGCCTTAATTCTTTGTCACTCAACCTTTCTTATGGTCCAATTTTCACAGCCATACATTGCAACTGGGAAAACCATAACATTTACTATATGTACTTTTATTGGCAGGGTGATGTCTCTGCTTTTTAGTATGTTGTTTAGATTTGTCATAGCTTTCCTTCCCAGGAGCAAGCATCTTTTAATTTCTTGGCTGCAGTCCCCATCTACAGAGATCTTGGAACCCAGGAAAATAAAATCTATCACTACGTCCATTTCTCCCCTATCTGTTTGCCAGGAATTGAGAGGGTCGGATTCTGAACTACAAATATCCTTTTCTATCAATCCTACCCACATAATTCCACACAAAATTCATGAAGTCAATTCAGCTTACTGAAGTAATAAATGTTAATTTATTAATATTTTGGTTTTTAGAGTTCATTATAAAGAGAATGAATGGTCATAAATAAAATGTTCTTTGGAGTGATTAAAGGTAGTTTTGCCCAATCAAACCAAATGTATTTTAGGGTCCTGCCAAAGGATTAATCCATCTTCCTAATGATTCCAACATTAAAGGAAGAGGGCACTGTTTTCCATTATTTTGTTACCAGGCCTTTGAATAAAAAGTATATACAGAGAGTGTTTTTCCTCTTTGGAAACAAAATTTTAATTCTATATATTCAAAACTGCTAGGAGAAGGTTTATTTATTTATTATATTTTCATCCCCTCCCCTTTATTACTTTATAAGTAACTCAGATATCAATATATATTATTTAATTAAGGATTCATTGATGTCCTGACTTCGTTAATTTGGAAATAATTCAAGGTGTTTAAATATACCTAATATGCCTTCCTTCTCCTATTTTCCCCACAACAATCCTGTGAAGTGGATTGAACTGAGAGAGAGCGTTCAAAATCATCCCACTGGTTTTCATGACTAAAGTGGGACTAGAACTCACATTCTATTGTTTTCTAGCCTCAACCCTTAAACATTAAATCAAATAGTTTGGAGCACATTCCTCTACCAAATAGTGGTGAGTTACTGCAAAATTATTTTGATTATATTAAAGTTGTTAATGTGCATTTACAGAAATAGTTTTCATAGAAATATTGATTATGGCTTTATGACTTCCATATTAAGCTTAATTTTTTACAAAAGCATTGCTGAAGCTGATTACTGATGGATTGTGAATAGAATAGTCTACATAAATAGTCATAAGAAACTCAAAGAAGCCTCTGAATGGTGTGGAAAGCATTCAGTATGTATACATTCGAGAAGGTATACATATATCGTCTTCTTTGTTCTTTAAGTACCCAATCACTTTATTTCATTGCAGTTTCTAATGGCAGTTTGTAATGATTTGCGCTATCATCTTAAAAAATTAGAATGGCTCACAAATTTGATTTTTAAATTTGTAGTTGCAATATAAGAATTTTTTAAAAATTATTCATATGCTAGCAACTATGTTTTTTTTCATGACTGTATATGTATATATAACTTCCATGAAACTGCATGCAAACATATGGTTAAAGTTACTTTTTTATTCCTATGTCCTTAACCGAAGATTGGTACACTTCTATCTGGGATGGCCATCCTCATCAACAAGGGCTCATCTTCAGGACACACATGGAATGATGGAGGAGGAAGGGGATATTCACTTAGCAGCCAGATCAGCCTAATCAAACCCTGACGATCAATGGGATAACAGATGTCTCTGCCAGATTGCCCTCACATTTTTTTACTCCAATACTAGGTTTCTGTACAAGATCATCAATGTCGATGCCATGAAGTACGATACTCTGTGTTAGAAAGAAAAAAAAGCAACAGTCTGCAATTAAAATTAAACAATCACTTTACTTCCATGATTTAGATAAATATCTACAAAACCTGTTTATATTTTTATTCTGGTTGTCTCTTAGTAATAGCCAACCCTATTTGAACAAGGTTTGTCTTGAATGTGGGAGGGGGGTCTTCTGCAAAGTTCCAGTTGAGATGCTATATGCATATACCAATAAATAAATAAAATGTGAGCCACATCTAGTAACAATAAAATAAATGGTTATGAAGTTTTTCTTTATTTCTTGTGATTTTAGAGCCTTCTATCTCTATAATTTTGTTAACAGAAAGGCATAGCAGTTTTCAGTGCTCTATTTGAAGCTGTTTTGTAAAAAGAACAACTGTGAGTTTTTCATAGGCAATAACAGGAATGTTTCTCATACTTACTCACAGTGAAGAATCCAATAAAACTATCTGCAGGGTGTGTACGAGGGTTCATGCAGATTTTTTTGCCCTGTAATATATTTTATTCTTGTTTTTTAGGGGAGTTGGTTGCATTTTTGTGGAAATGATTCAGGGAGTTGCTGCTTTTCCAGGAATGAAAGATATTCAAGATCAGCTTGAAAGAATTTTTCTGGTAAGTTAATCTAACCCTTCTATTGAGTTTTAATTTTGTTACCATCCTGCTCTTACATAAAAAATTGTTTTAGATTGTTAGTATTTTTGAACAAAACAGTGTATTAACTAAAATGATCTGTTTCAATTATAAAATCATTAATTACTAAGGACACTTTTTTCCTTCTCTAATGAAGAACTTTTCATTTGTAGACTCTGATTCTGTAGAAGTTTCCTTAAGAGGTTCTTATTTTGAACATTATTATTTTGGGATTGATGGTTCATGACTAACATTTTCATTTTGCACTGTCCATGTGGAATATAAATGTTCAGTTTTATATATTCTATTCATTGTTTTCAAGACATTTTTATTAGAACATTTTTTGTGGTATAAAATACAAATGAAAATAAAAATCAGGAAAAGGGAGAAAGAGAATAGGAGGAAAAGAAGTAACAAGTAGTGATTTCCAACTTTTTTCCAATTTGTACAATACAAATACAGCCTCATTTTGTTTTGCATTTTTTATTATTAATAAAAATTATTTTTATTATTATTATTTTTATATTATTCTAAAGATCAAAACATTTCTTAAAAATTAATATCCTTATCATTACAATAACTACAGCTCTATATATAATTTTGTAAAAATGTTCTTTTAGATTAAAACCATACCATATTGAATATATTCATTTTCTAAATTCAGTTTCAACAGCATTTTCCAAAATTTCTAAAAATGAATTCATCACATTTTCAAATCTATTTTCTTATAGGTTCATGACAAATTGTATTCCCAGTATCAATCTTAAATTCAAATTTGGAATGGAGATCCTGAACGTGTTCTGTTATGATTTAAAGTTGTACCTGTGGATCTACTTTTAAAACAATTTTATTTGAATAAAATACCTGTGGATCTACCATTAAAACAATTTTATTTGAATCAACATCATAATAAACAGTCATTTCAAAAATACACTCTTTTTGAAATGCGTGTTTCAAAAGTCAGTTTTGTCATTTGATTGTGAAACATCCCCAGTGGTTTGAGAAGGTTCTTTACACGGTTTCATTGTTTTATTCCCACTGCTTCAGTTGTTTTGTTTGAACATTTCTCTAAAATGTTTCTCATGACATCCAGCTGAGTTGGTTTCCTCCTTTGTAATTTGATATTCACCTTGTTTATTCAATCAAACCTAGTTTTCCCACTCTTTTATATTCTTTGACTCCCTCTTGTGGCCAAAGAGCAAATATTTCAGGTGGCAGTCCTACAAGTCTGAACATATTTTAATCAGTCAGGTTGTTCAAGTTGAAAGCTTTTCCTTTCTCACAAGTACCTCAGAGTTATGAATCGATCCTATTATCAACTGAGCATGGCAGATTTATAGAAATAGGCAAAACTGTGTCTTAAAATCTCAAATTCTTACGTTTCTTACATACAATTATAAAAATAAAGTTATTTTTTCTTATTTTTTTTTTCGATTAGGACCACTCCTTTTAAAAATTATCAAAATAATGTTTGTTTATATGAATTATATTGATCAATATTTACCCAATTGAAAGTACACTCATTTGCAGCTGCTACCACTTTGTGGAATTATATTATTAATAATATTATAATTATATTATAAATCATTTGGCAAATAATTATGATTTAATGGTCTCCCAAGAACATACTGGATAATCTCCAGGGGTCTAGGATCATACTTTAAGAAACATTACTCTGGACAAAGGGGGTCAAACTCATGTCATCATCACAGCAACATCATGTGACATATCAGGACTTTTTTTTCTCCCTTCACTAAACCGGGTGTGGCCAGCGTATGATGCATCCGGCCCCTAGGCCGGGAGTTTGACAGCCTTGCTTTAGACTAATGTGATATAACTATCATACCTCAGCATACTGTACAGGATGGCAGACTGCATAGGATTTAGTAAGCACGATTGAATATACTCAAAATTTAACACATAAAATGTTTAATATGTAATTACTAGGAGCTTTAATTGGGTAGAGAAGCAAACAAAAAACTAATGCCATTACCTGTTTTAAAAACTTTAATCAGTCAATAGGTAAAAACGTGTTTTCAGACACGTTAGCTGTACCTCTGAATCATCTTCAAGGACAGTTCTATGTAAATTAAATTCAGTAATCAAGATTCAGGATGATAAAGCATGAGTCACTATCACTAGAACCGTGATGGCGAACCTATGGCATGCATGCCACAGGTGGTGCGCAGAGCCTAGTGCGCAGAGCCACAGTGGTGGTGCGCAGAGCCACAGGTCGTGCTGGCACACGAGCTGCAGGCAAACTTAACTCACTGGGCATTCATGTGCCTCAGCTGATTTTCGGCTGATTTGAGGCCTTTTTCAGCCTCCCAAAGGCTTGAAGAAGGCTTCTGCAGGCTTTGTAGGCTGAAAACTAGCCCTGTTTCGTCACTTCTTGTTTTTCTGAAAATATTGGAAGTGATGAAACGGGGCTAGTTTTTGGCCTGCAAAGCCTGCAGAAGCCTTTCTCAAGCCTTTGGGATGCCAAAAAAGGCCTCAAACCAGCCAAAAATCAGCTGTGAGGCACAGTGCAGGTAAGGGGTTGGGTGGGTGGGGAGTATGTGCGCATGTGTAGGGGGCCTTGGGGGTGCATTTGCTTTCTGGGTGCTGGCATGCAAGTGTGAGCGTGAAAGCATGTGCACAATTTTTGGCACAGGAGCCCAAAAACATTAGCCACCACTCCACTAGAACCTCCCATTCCTGAGAAGACCACAAGTGGCACATTAGTGAAAGCCAGGCAAAGACTCTTCTAAACTTCACCTGCTGATATAGCTAGTCCTCAATTTACAGCCACAATTGACCCAAAATTATGTTGCTAAGTGAGACAATTAGTAATGAGTTTTGCCCCATGTTATGACCATTCTTGCCATAGTCATTTAGTGAATCATTGCAGTTAAGTGAGTAATACAGTTGTATGAATCTGACTTCCCTGTTGACTTTGCTTGTCAGAAGGTTACAAAAGGGATCACATGACCCTGGGATATTGCAACTACCCTAGATACAAACCAGTTGTCAAGCACCAAAATTTTGATCACGTGATCCATGGGGATACCACAATGGTCATAAGTGTAAAAAATGGTCATGTCACTTTTTTCATGCTGTTATAACTTTGAACTGTCACTAAATGAATGGTTGTAAGTGAAGGGCTATCCATACATCAGAATGTACAGTCTAGGAAAGCTTCCAACTGGAAGATGTTCAATTGCACCTAAAGCTACAAATAGAAGTCACCTGAAGTTCCAATATGTCTGCTGCATGTGTTGGTACCTCTTGGTAGAATATGCATATTCTGGACTCACCTAGTAGAAACGTCATCAAAGAGTCATACCTAGATCACAGCTTCTTGATAAGCTAGAAAAATTGTGCGGTAGACAACATCACCACTAGATGGATATGTAACTGACTGCAAACCGTACTCAATAAATTGTTCTTAATGTAATACATCTACATGTATTACATTAAGAACAATTTATTGAGTACGGTTTGCAGTCAGTTACATATCTACATGGAGGGAAGTAAGCAGTGGGATATCACAAGATTTCATCTTGGCCCAGTGCTCTTCATAAAGACTTAGAAGAGGGAATACAAAGGGAACTCATCAAATTTGCAGATGACACTAAGCTGGTAGATATAGCCAACACCTCAAAAACTCAAGATCTAAAAAGATCTTGACAGATTTGAGTATTGGGACTTATCCAACATCATGAAATTTAATGTGGACAAAAGCAATGTTTTACACCTAGGCAGGTATAAAAACCAAAGGTACAAATACAGATTAGGTGAAACTTGGCTGAAAAATAGTAACTATGAGAGGGACCTTGGAGGTCCTAGTGGATGATCATTTAAACATGAACCAGCAATGTGCAGCAGCAATCAAAAAAGCTAATACAACCCTTGGTTTTATAAACAGAATCAAGATCATATGAAGTATTCGGACTGTTTTATAAATCCTTAGTAAGACCACATCTGGAATACTGCATCAGTTTTAGTTACCACATTACAAAAAAGATGTCAAGATTTGGGAAAAGTGCAAAGAAGAGCAACTAAGATGATTAAAGGCCTGAAAACAAAAGCATATGAAGAACAGTTTCAGGAATTGGTTTGGCTTGACTAGAGGAAAGAAGGACTAGGGGTGACATGATAGCAGTATTCCATATTTGATGGGCTACCACAAAGAAGAGCGGTCAACTTATTTTCCAAAGCACCAGAAGGCAAGACAAGAAACAATGGATAGAACCAAACCAAGGAGAGAAGCAACAAGGTTAAGGAGAAACTTCCTAACAGCAAGAACAATTAACCAGTAGAACAGCTTGCCTTCAGATATTGTAGGCCCTTCATCACTGGAGGTTTTTAAGAGAAGACTGGAGAGCCACCTTTCTGAAATGGTATAGGGCATCCTGCTTGAGCAAGGGTTTGGACTAGAAAAACTCCATGGTCCCTATCAATTCTGTTCTGATTGATATTGATATTGATATCAATTCATTAGATTTTACCTAGCTGTTATCTACCACCAAATAAATATGAGTGACTTTTGACAAAAGAACTATGAAACTTGAAGCAATTATTTCTTCTGATCTACCATTCCCCAACTACTAGACTACATTCTACAGATATAATGAGGACAGATATTATTGATGATTTGGAACCCTTGCTGCTTTGAGTTATCTTTGTTTGATCATAGTTGTTCCTTTTTACCAATATCTCTCAGGCATCTCTTCCATAACAAAGGCTCATGTTAGTGAAAGTTACAAAAATGATAAAATTTTCTTTAAAAAAAATCAATTTAGAGAAGTATGTTAGATTGATACTATTATGTGGCAATCAAAATATTTTGAGCCATCTGCTAACTTATCTTTAATAATGAAGATTGATTGATTTGGTCTGCATCTAGGTGTTAGAGAAAATACGGTCTGTTTATTGCTTCATGGTTCATTCTGAAAGTGTTACTACTTTGAAATTGGATTTGTACCTGTGTAAAATATTTTTAAAATTAAGAACTCTTGGTTCTTCAAAAAAAATGTGCAAATTGAACTAGTGTCAGATAATCTACAAAATATAAGGAAATTGATTAAATAAGTGATTGTATCTGAAAGGTTGAAACTCAGTACTTTTTAAAATATAGCCATAAGATCTAGTTTTTCATTAGGTTAGGTTTCTTAATATTAATTTACTAAAGCCATATTGTTTTCTAAGGAAGGCAATCGTGAATTTAATGTACCTGCATGAACAAGCTTCCAATGGAAATTTCCCTGCCTGATAATGATATATTTTCAACAAATAAAAAAGATTATCCTCCCACTTTAGAAAATAAATTATTTAGGAAAAAATCTAATGTTGTTTTGAGAGAATACAGTAATAAGAGTAGAGGACTTTCTAAATTAAATTTCTGCTTCCATCTGCTGGGCATGCTAAATATTGCATGGTAGATTTAACTCAACAAAAGCTCTAAGGGAGGGTTGTCAAACTCATGGTGTCACAGCAGTGTCATGTGACGTATCAGGACTTTTCCGCCCTTTGTTAAACTGGGCATGGGTGTGGCCAGTATGTGATGCATCTGGTCCACAGGCTGAGAGTTTGACCTGCTCTAAAGCGATCTGTCTCTGTGTGCACAGAGTACTCAGTTTAAATGAATTAAAAAATTTATCATGTAATTTTAATACACTTACACTTTGCATGTATACCCCTCAGTTTTGAATTAGTGGTCTCAAGCTCCTTTTAATTAGACAATAATAATTAGGAATAATAGGTCTTCCAATGTAGAAATAATTTGTGACAAAAATAGTTATAAAGTTTGTTGGATTGATATTTATAAATTATATAAATTGTATATGTTTAAAATTTAATTATATGTCTCAGTTAAACTTTTTAATCCAAGTTAAAAAAAGCTTCATTATAAATTATCATCTACAGGTTCTGGGAACTCCAAATGAAGAGTCATGGCCTGGAGTTGATGCTCTACCACATTTCAAGCAAGGTTGTTTTTGCATGTTATTAAAGTTATATATATGTATATAGAAAAGATACTGGGTTATATGAACAGAAGCTCCATTTCAAAGTTTAGTATGTTAGTAGAAAAAAGTCATTTCAAAATGCAAAATATGATTTGTAATAAACTAAAAGTTAAATTACATAAACATTTAATTTAATATCTGATTGGAGATATTTTTCTTCATCAGGAATCAATCTTGGCTTGAAATTTATATATATTTTATTATGAATTTGGTAAGAACATTAGGAACATGCTTGAATGAACAATCTGTGAGGCCTTCCCATAGATATGCTATACATTAATTTTAGCTAGAGGGAACATGGCTTTTGTTCCATCTATTTACTTCTATTTATGTCAATTCCTATATTATCTCTTCAAGATATTTAGTCCTGGGAGACTTTCAACAGTGTTTGGAAACATCACAATCTTTCCGTATCCCATTTTGGCATCTCTTTTATCAAGAAACCAAAATGCAATTTTACACTTTATTAGGAATTGTAATGGGAGCTGAAGCATCTCAGCTAAAGCCCCTGTCACACTGCACCAACGGATGCAAAGAGGATGTAAAACGGACAAAAAAGCTTGCCATCCGTT
>BHFT01025968.1:2456-18042 GCA_004320025.1 Laticauda laticaudata
CCCAAAGTCACCTAGCCAGCTTACAGGCTTATGTCAGGACTAAACTCAGAGGCTTCTAGTGACTGGCCCAAAAGTCACCCAGCCACTTACATGCCTAAGGCATGACTAGAACTCACAGACTGTTTAGTGATCAGCCCAAAGTCACCCAGCCAGCTTACATGCCTAAATCAGGACTAGAACTCACAGTCTCTTAGCGATCAGCTCACAGTCACCCAGCTGGCTTTCATGCCTAAGTCAGGACTAGAACTCATAGGCTTCTAGTTTTCATCCCAAAGTCACCAAGTTGGCTTTCATGACGAAGTCAGGACTAGAACTCCCAGTTTCCTGGTTTTCTAGTCCGATGCATTCATCACTATACCAAACCGGCTTAATTGAGGTACAGATATCAAAACAGAGTGCTTCAATAACAGAAATAATTTGAGCTGAATAAAAGAATTGCAAATGGCGATTTTCATGCCCTGCACTGCTTTTAATTTCACTCAAAGTTAGTCCTTTTGTGTAGCACCTTTTCCAAAATACCTCTTGTCCAGGTAAACCATCCATGGCCAAAAACAGCAGTCCCCTCCGGGCAACAGCCCCCGCTAGCTCATAATCTCCTTCATTTTCCTTGGAACTTTCTGTTCATTCTCTTCCTTCTTCCACCCTTCCTTTTTTTTTTTTTTTTTTCTATACAGAAAACTCAGATTTATGGAAAACAGAAGGATGTTAGTGGAGGAACTAACTTATTGTCTATGTGTCTGAGTTTTCTGTACAGAAAAAAAACAACATTCTACTTGTACATTCTACATTTTACTTGTATAAATTTGTGCCAAGATTTTTGGCAACAAGAGACAACACACAGGGGACCTTATGAAAAGAGATATTTGATTAAAAAAATAAGATTTCGTGAAAGAGGGGAAGGGAAAAAAAATCTGTTTCGTTAGTTCAAAGCCTTTTGACTTTATGGATTAACTTTATCCTCTGTGTTTTCCATCCTTTCCCTCTGCAAAATAAAAAGATGAAAGCAACTCTCACTCAATGCAATCTTATTTCATTTTCCACCTCAAATTTTTTAAACGTACTGTGGGATGAGTTTGTAAAAATATTAACAGGCTCACAGGCACTATCAAATAGCGGCCTTAAAAAAAATATCCAGCTGTTGAGGAATATCAAGATGGCTTCCTTTCCCTCAGCTATATCATCTCCTTTTGCTCAAGTACAATTCATAAAACATTCTATACTAGCTTGATACCCATGTTTTGCTACAAAACTATGTGGTTGGGCTTAGTTATTGGGGAGAAAAATAAAGGGAAAAAATTATGCCTCTACCTACCAGCATCCATCAGTGTTCATCTGGCTAGCATCCTGTCAGTGTGTGAGAGTTGAGGGCTGTTTGGAAACTGAAACAATATTTCCTGTGTGAGCAAGGAGACAGCAAGGAGCCTGGGCGTGGCTTAGCTCAACTGTTCTGTACTAAAGCTGCTAGGTACTGTGAAACTGAAACTCCTCTCCTGTGCTTGTGCTTTGGAACAGATTTCTTTTCAGGCGGGGAGGCAAAGTAGAACTCCTTAGCATCCGAGCATGTTAATAATAATAATATAGGAAATATTAACTCTCTGATGGTCATTTTTTAAGTCCTTTCTTAGTGAGTATCTAGAAGTGAAGAGGAACATACATGCCAAATTTTAAGTTTGTAGGCTTTATGGTTCTGGAGAATTTGTGATGATGCATGAGTGATATTTAGCATATATATATATACATGTAAGTACCCGCAAAAACTTAAAAAAACATATATGTATATATATATACATATGTGCTGTTCAGCTTCCTTCGGGTATTATCCCACGTCACTGTAGTGCTGTTAAAGTTGTAGCAACGTTTCAGCAGAATCCTCATCTGCCATCATCAGGCTTCTGGCAAGGAAGAACTGAACCAGCACACATGTAAGTAACCCGCGAAAGCATTAAAAACAAATATATACCATATATATATATATATATGTATATGTATATGTATTTTGTTGGTTGTGTGGTATATGTGTCTATATATATATGTTGCTGTTCAGCTTCCTTCGGGTATTTATCCCACGTCATTGTGTGCTTTTAAAGTTGTAGCAACTTTTCAGCAGAATCTCATCTGCATCATAGGCTTCTGTATAGAGGTGTACTGTGGGTCAGGGTCTCACAGCGTTTGGTTTAAATTGAGGCTAACTATTATTATCGGCAGAATGTTTTTTTCTACATCCTGAATTGGTTGGGAGTCTTGGTTCTGTGTTTATTGGACTTGGAGTTTGCTGCTTGGTGTTTCTGGTTTCTTACTGTTGTTTGTGGCTTTGATTGGCTGGCACAACTGTGTTCCTTGCTATGCATGATGCACTGCATGCATCTGCCCGGCCACATTCCATTGGACAGACCAATAGAAAGAAATAAGTACCCCGCCTGGATGTGAACACAAAATCAGTAAAAAAGCTGGAACACAGCCTCCTCACTGTTCGAACACTTAAAACCAACAGGTCACAACATCAACTTCAATGCACCAAACCCCTAGCCACTATAGAAAACCACCAACAGATCATCAGAGAAGCCATATAGATGAAAAAAAGACCTAAAGCATGAATAGAAGAGATGATTCCACCAGACTGTCATCATTTGGAAAGCCTGCACTCTCAAATAGAAAGATCTCGCACACCACAAGCAGGCAAACACCTGGGCACAAAACAGACTCCCTCTGATGCCTCCAGCTCAAACACCCCCCCCCAACCAGGCACCCAGATGAAACCTTGGCTTCCTAATAGATTAACAGCCGTCCTTTTCACACGAAGCCAAGGCTGCACTGAAAGCCTCCAGTAGCAGGAACACAGTGTTGCCAGCCAATCAAAGCCACAAAACAAAGCAGAAGAAACCAGAACACCAAATCAAACAAACTCCAAGTTCCAATAAACACAGACCAAACTCCAAACCAATCAGATGTAGAGAAAAACATCTGCCACATAAATAGGCGTAGCCACAATTTTAAAACCAACGGCTGTGAGACCCTGACCCACATCACAAAACCTCCATACAGAAGCCTGATGATGGCAGATGAAGATTCTGCTGAAAACTTTAAAAGCACTACAATGACGTGGGATAATACCCGAAGGAAGCTGAACAGCACACATGTAAGTACTCGCAGTGCTTCGCAAGTTTCTTCTATGTCTGGGCAATACGGCTTAAAAACAGGGAGTAAAATACCTCAAGAATCCGGCTCAATGACCCAATCTACTTACAAGCTTCTCAATTTTCCAGTGCGTGTTTCTCAATATCAGCAACTTGTGTGGACTTTAATTCCCAGAATTCTCCAGCCAGCAATATTTTTTTTTGTCTCGACAACAACAAAAACAACACAGTTTTAACATAACTGATGGAAGAGGGGAGTGGTCTATTCCATTGGTGTGTTGCACAAAATGAGATAACAAAATGAGCAGGTGAATGCCCAGTTACCTTGAAAGTTTTCAGAATTGGGCAACTTCACTCCGCAAATAAAATAATCCTCTTGATCATTCTGTGGATTGAATAGCAAAAAAAGAGGTTGCATCAGAGCCATGTTTGGGACAGCAAGCTAACATACATACCCTACATACAAACATGTATGTATGTATGTATGTATGTATGTATGTATGTATGTATGTATGTATGTATGACTTCTAGGGAGTAGCGCTCATCTGTTTCCTAGCAGAGGGAACCAGCAGTGTCCAAAGACACTTCTGTGGTCATGTGGCCAGACAGACTATACCCCAAAGGTGCACGGAATATTGTTACCTTCCCACGTAAGTGGTACCTATTGATCTACTCGCATTTTCATGCTTTCGAACTGCTAGCTGGGTAGGAGCTGGAGCGAAGGACGGGAGCTCGTCCCGTCTTGCAGTGCTCAGGTCTGAAACCTGGGCTATGAGCTTCCCAACTGACAATCTCAGGGTGTTTAACCACTGAGCCATTACAACTTTTATATGCTGCCCCTTCCATTTTAGAATGTCTGTGACTGCCAAGTGCTAGCCAATCTCTTCCTCCAACCTCAATTATTTCAATAAATAAAATGGGAGAAACTACAGGCAGCCTTTGGCTTACAGCTACTCATTTAGTGACCATTCATAGTTTCAGTGCACTCAAAGAAATGACCAATGGCTATTTTGCACACTTCAGCCTCCCCGTGGTCACACGATCAAAATTCAGATGCTTGGCAACTGGCATGTCTTTATGACGGTTGTAGTATCCCAGGGTCACATGATTCCCCTTTTGATAAATTTCTGAAAAGCGAAGTCAATGGGGGAGTCAGAGTCACTTCACAACCATGTGGCTATCTTAAAAACCGCAGTGACTCACTTAACAACGGTGGCAGGAAAGGCTGTTAATTATGGGGCAAAACACACTTGACAATGGTTTTGTTTAACAATGGAAACTGTGGCCTCAAATGTGATTGTAAATTGAGGACTACCTGTACTGGCCTCTCCCGTCCCCTATCACCCCTTCAAATTTAAGACCCCAAGAACTGAATCTGGAACTATAGGGATGCAAAACCTTACGTTCCAATTCAAGAGCTCTAAGCTGCTTGAGCTAAGGTCATTTTTGTTCATCATGGATCGTTAAATTTAGGATAACTGAAGTTCAGACTCTCCTCCAGCATAAAAGCTGGACACTTAACTAAATTCCCAAAATTGGCCTTCTTAGAAAAAATCCAGCACTTACCGTATCAATAGGATAAATGCAGGAAAGCTCAGAGAGCAATTGCCTACGCCTGATGGTCAGCTGAGCGTTGGTTTTCAAGAACTGCTCTCTAAGGAAGGAGACAGAAAGCGGTCAATTATGCAGTGATGACTTCCTGAAGGAACTGTCAACACTCTTATTCTGAGAAATTATTCTTTCTACCTCACTGAGAGAGGTGCAGTACTGTTAACTTTTAATATCCGGTGTAGCTGGCTAAAATGGCCTACTTTAAGAAGGATACATTTCCCGTGTAATGCACTGACATGGCTATTAGGGGGAGAAAAAGATGGCTTGGGAAGTTTTAACCTAGGATCTGGCTCATTAAAGAAACTCCATAAATGAATTTATCTGGGCGGAAGGGATGCCTAAGGAAGAATGTCCAATTAAAGGTAGCAAAAAGAGTTAATTTCTGGAAATTGTTCCCACCATGAGGACTTCTTGAAAAAAGTATTATTAAGGTGCAGCGTAGAAGAAAACTTCACAAGAAAATGAAAAAGACAACGATCAGTCACTGTTTCTATCTAAATGCCTTCCTTCACCATTAATAAGGGATCCCAATGTTTTAATTTGTAATGTTGGGTATCCAGTTTACAATTTGTAGTATTAAATAGGTATTTCCTTAAGATCCTGGGCCACATTTCCACTTCAGCACTTGATCAGTAGGTGCTGCAAACCTTATCTAGCTCCTATGAAAGGAGAATTATCTGCTAACTGTACATTTTGTTATTGTTATTATTGTTTTCAGTCACAAAGTTGTGCCAGACTCTCCATGACTCCCAAGGACCATAGTACACCAGCCCCCCACCCCATCCTCCACTATCTCCCCGAGTCCATCCAAACCCACCTCCACTGCAATCAATTACACTATCTATTTACTTCATTTATTTGGCCAAGTGTGACTAGACACACAAGGAATTTGTCTCCGGTACAGAAGCATTCAGTATGCTTACAATAGAACAGAATATAATAATAACAAACACGCCTGACATCAGTATTGTGGAAAAGAAAAAAAATCTGGTTCATGGATATTGCAATACCAAGTGACGCACGAATTGAGGAGAAACAGCTAAAAGAAATTTTAAAATCGCAATTTTGTAAATTGAAGATAAGCAATGGTGGAAGAAGAAACCAACGGTTGTACCAAAAGTAAGAGGAGCCCTTGGAGCATGGATACATGGAAATCCTGAACTTATTACTCCTGAATATCCTGACTTTGCACACACACAAAAAACCCATCCAACTCAGAACTACCTATATATTTAGAGACTATCTTAATAGCTTCTTAGGTTCTTGGTAAGACTTGAACTGTTTTTATTAGTCTCAAATTGTGAATCAAAATGAAGATTAAATCTTAAATAATAATACTAAAATGTACAGCCATTAAAAAGGGGAAATAAAATAGAAAATAAAAAGTAAAAAATAGTAAACGTAAAAAGTAAAGAAAAAAATAAAAAGGGATAAATAACCAATTTCATTGTGTACATGATGTAAAAAGACAATCAACGTTAAGCTATAATAATACTGCAGACAAATCTTATGGACATATATATTTGACAGAAAAAATCTTGGTAGTCATTGAATTTTATCAGTTGCCGGAATTAAGTGTTCAGCAAAATGTTGGACACCAAAATCTTCCAGCGACTAATAAGTTTATCTAACTAACTTTATCTTTATAACCATCCCATCCTCTGCCCTCTCCTGCTTTTGTCTTCCCTCTCTTTGCCAACAGCGGAATCTTTTCCAAGGACTCCTCTCTCCCCATTTAGTGGCCAAAGTATTTGAGTTTCAGCTTCAGTATCTGTCCTTTCAAAAAACAGTCGGGTTTGGTTTTCCTTTAGGATATACATTCATTAGTATATGAACAAGCAAAATATACGCAAATCTATTCCAACCAGTTTTAAGAGTGCTTTTACCTCTTGGCAGTGCATTCCTTCCTTAATTCTTGCAGAGGTTTCTTATCTAAGAGGAGCTTTGAATGTTCTTCTTCGAACACTTTTCCTACCAAAATCAATTCGGGAAGAAGAAAATAGCTGAGGTTACTCATCAGTTCTAAAGACTGGCAATTAAGCAACACTGTTTAGTTAGTTAAAGCGTTGGTAATATACAAGATCATTCTATGGTAGCTTTTAGTGCCAAATCTCTAATCCTACAACGAGACAAGCGTTTTCTGCTATAGCCCTTGCTCTCTAGAATAGAGATGGGGAACCATGGCCCTTTTATCATTTGTGGACTTCAACTAACCCTCACCTTAGCTTTATGACTTGTGGACTTCAACGTTGTAGAGTTGAAGTCCACAAGTCATAAAAGGACCATGGTTCCTCATTTCTGTTCTAGAATATTCTCCCTACAGGCAGAAGTGGGCTGCTACCGGTTCACCCCAGTTCAGGCGAACCGGTATCTAATTTTATCATTTTTAATGACTGGTTTGGCGAACCAGCAAATCTGACCCCTGGCTGGCCCTGCCCACTCCTCCCCTCCCAGGAGTCTCCATGTGGTCTGTTTTGAATGCTAGGTAAGTGCAGTGCCTGGGCGGAGGCTCGGGGTGAAAAATGGGCCTCCCAGAGGCTCCGGAAGGCCGGATCGAGAGGGCCTCCCTGAAGCTAGACGAAAGCCTCCGGAGCCCGGAAAAGGCAAAAACGCCCCCCCCCACCACCGCCATGGTGTAGGAGGCCGACTAGGGCATGCCCATCAGAGCCACACCCACCCAGCAACTGGGCAGAGAACCAGTTGCTAAAATTTTTGAAGCCCACCCTTGCCTTCATGTATCAAGAAGACCCCATTTGTCTTTTGCAAGGCTGTGAAGGCTTGCTTGTACAGCAGTCAGGTCTTGCGACCCCCGAGTGTGTTAAGGCATCGGTCCCCAACCTCTTTGTCTGTGTGGATCAACACGCGGCAGGAGCAGGAAGGTTGGGGAGGTGGTTTCCCATGTTCAACCTAATCTCGCAAATGCAAAGTGTTTTGTTGCATTTTTTCCACGCGCTTTCCCTCTGCTTTCCCGGTCCTGTTCCCAATGGGCCACAGACTAGTACTGGTCTGCGGACTGAGGGTTAGGGACCCCTGTGTTAAAGCCTGTTTCCTGGATGTATTCATATCCATAGTAAAATATTTGTTTTGTACTGTATTCATTGCTTTAGTTTCTGAGGGGTCCTTCGTGCTCTCTGAGCTTGGTTGATTTCTTGCAGACCTTATATTAGTCTACCAGTAACACTGATGGCATGGGACACGGTATCTCAATTGCTGAGACGCTGAGCTTGTCAATCAGTAAAGGTTGGCAGTTCAGTGGATTGAATCCCTACTGCCACATAATGGAGTGAGCTCTCATTACTTGTCCCAGCTTCTTCCAACTGAGCAGTTCAAAACGGTGTAAAAAATGCAAGTAGAAAAATAGGGACCACTTTAGTGGGAAGGGAACAATGTTCTGTGTGCCTTCAGCATTTAGTCATGCTGGACACAGGACCACAGAGACATCTTCGGACAGCACTGGCTCTTCAGCTTTGTAATGGAGGTGAGCACCGTCCCCCAAGAGCCGGAAACGACTAGAATGGATGTGCGAGGGGAACCTTTATCTTTATGTAACACTGATAGCGTTCCCTAGTTGGGTAATAAAATGTCTGCAAGTGAACAACCAAGTTCAGAGAACACCAAGGACCCCTTCATTTCAACCTTGAGCTACAAATATTCTCCGTTATTGGTACTTGGTTTCTGGGTAGCATATGATGTACGCTACCCAGAGTTACTTATTGAGATAGGGGTGCCGATAGAAATCAAATACAATCAACTTGAGAAGTTGAGAGACAGTATAGCAACATGGTTGAGCAAGGATATGAACCTCAGGAACTTGTATAAAAGCTGCAGAATGAACCAATTACAGGTGGTTCTCGAGTTACAACCACAACTGAGCCCAACATTTATGTGGCTAAGTGAAACATTTGTTGAAGGAGTTTTGTCCCACTTTAGGTCTTTTCTTGCCACAGCTGTTAAGTGAATTGCTGTGTTTGTTAAGTTAGCAACATGTTGTTAAGTGAATTTGGATTTCCTGTTGATTTTGCTCGTCAGAAGGTTGACCAAAAGGGGAATCACATAACCCGGGAGAGTGCAACTGTCTTAAATATGAACCAACTGCCCAGCGCCTGAATTTTGATGATGTGGAGAAAGTGACGTTGCAATGACTCCAGCAGCAGGAGAATGGAGCTCTCCGCTCCCTGCACTGGCTTCTGCATGTTTGTGGGCTCCAAAAGGAGCCAAAACCACTCTGGAGGAGTGGTGAAGCAAGGAAGAGGCACCTGGTGAGGTTTCAGGGGAGAACACAACTCCCCTGTAGACCCCAAAGGCTCTTACTCTTCAAGCCACATCATGAAGAAGGGCGGCTAAAATGGCCGCCACACAGCCGGAGACAGCTTCAACCTAAGAAGAGTGCAGGAGTGGAGACAGTGACAGTGTGGGACTGGGTGAGAAGAATTCTTTTATTTAATCATAACCCCAAAAAAGAAGACTCAGAAAAGGTCTCAGAACTATCTTTAACTTGGCAGCGATTGTTAATGTGAGAAAAATACAGGGAAAGAAGTTGGGAAAAACAAGAACTTAATTCTTGGATTTTGATCATGTGACCCTGAGGATGTTGTAATGGCCATCAGTGTGAAAAATAGTCAAAAGTCAATTTTTCAGTGCCTTGTACTGGTAACTAAATCTGGGTCAATTCAACTGGATCAATTCAGTTGAAGTGAAGCTTCAAGCATTCTTTGGTTGTTTTATTCAATTTAAGCATTTGTTCTTTGGACTACGCGGTCCAATTTCTACTGCTGCTTCTTCAATCCCACATCTGCTTTGTTGGTTTTGAAGAAGCCAACAGAGGTTCTTAAAAGCAGTTAAGTCATTTCATGTGAAATTGAAGAAATTGAATATGACAATCAGTAAACCAGAGCAGAGTTAATTTGAAGAGTATTAAGTTAGTCTCTTCTGATCACAAAGTAAGATATGGGGAGGTTTCTCTTGTTTCAGCTAAACTAAACTTCTCTTGTTTCAACTAAATATTCTAGGGAATATTTTAACAAGGGCTAGTTGCAGTTGTTGTTCTGTTCTTGAAAATATCATTCAAGGAGAGGTATTATTTGCTCACGTGCTCTGGGATTCCCAGTTCACATTCTGGCGTGAAATCTCAGAAAATGTTAACATGATTTGGGGCTGATCACTGCATATTAAGGGCGTATATGTTCTTCTTGGCTTTATTCTCAGGATTAGGAATATTTCAAAACATCCAAAACGGTGAACTTTTCACACATGAAGAGATGGCCAAAAAGCCTTGGAAGACTAACTCTACATTTGATACATAGCAACCGATGGCTGTTTTATCTGTCAATCCTCTTGAGACAGCTTTGTTTGGCAAAGGAATGGATTTTGAAGCATTTTGCTCACGTTTTAAGAGCTATTTTTATATCATTTTCCCCCCAGATTTTGTCCCATGCTATTATTCTCTGCTTTGTTGAACATTGAGCACAAGCACGTCATTGCTAGGGTTAATTTTAAAGAATGGTCTAGTCGTGAACTCAGGATTTTGTGATTTGCTGGCGTTTTACTCATTACAGCTAGTCTTCGACTTATGGCCACAATTGGGACAAGAATTTCTGTTGCCATACTAAGCAAGGGAGCCGTGCCCAATTTTACCACTGTTTTTTTTTGGGGGGGGGGGCATATTTGAATCATGTGGTTAAGANGCCGTGCCCAATTTTACCACTGTTTTTTTTTGGGGGGGGGGCATATTTGAATCATGTGGTTAAGAGAATCCAGATCCCCTTATTTACTTTGTTTGTCTGAAAGCTGGATGGAGAAAAATCACACATTTTGTTTATTCCTTTTATTTTTACAAATAACCCAAGATACACCAAGCATATCTAACACATCTTCCGCCTCCTATTTTCCCCACAATAACCACAACACTGTGAGATGTGCTGGACTGGCCCAAAGTAACCCAGCTGGCTTTCATGGCTAAGGCAGCACCAGAACTCAGAGTTTCCCAATTACCAGCTTGGTCCTTAACCACTAGATGGTTTAACCACTAAACTGGCCAACTGGGATCACTGTGTTAAATGCTCAAATTCTGATGTCACTGGGGTAATGCTGCAACACCTCCACAGACATAAAGGTGAGGACTCATCACAAGTCACTCTTTCTAGTGCTGTTGTAACTTTGAACGGTCACTAAACAAATGATTGATAAGTCAAATGCTACCTGTACAGTATTTTACTCTAGAAACTGTAATTTGAGCTGTCCTCTTCAGACTTCATAAAGCAAAAGGAGATATTTGGAGAAGATCTGGGATTAAGGTGCTGGGAACTCTGAACCACCATGGCGGTTTGAGGAAGGAAACTTCTGGTCTCTGATGACCTACAGCAGGGATGTCCAACATTGGCAACTTTGTGGACTTCAAGCCTCAGAATTCCCCAACCAGCCTTGTGGACTTCGACTCCCAGAATTCCCTAGCCAGAATTTTGGAAGTTGAAGTCCACAAAGTTGTCAAGGTTGGACACTCCTAACCTGCAGTATCAGCATGATAGATATCTTAGCAAGACACCAAGAACACCACTAACGAGCAGCCAGAGCCTGCCAAATTGTATTTTTTAGGAGCAACCTGCTCTGAAATAATTCATCGTTTTTGGTCATTCAGCTGCAGGGGGGACAAGAAGACTGGTATCATTTGCACTCACCTCTTTCAAGTAGTGCACTTTGCTCCTTATGCAATAAGGCTACTTCCCGGCCTAGAGCTCTTTTCTGCCTCTCTAGCTCATTCTGAAGCACCAGAATCTTCAACTGTAAACACTCACTCTCTTTTTTCTATAAAACAAAAACAAAAACAAGGATTGTTCAGCATATATGTAGACGCTTCTGGGAGAAACACTACCTGTGAATACTATATATTTCAGTGGAAAATAAGATTATGGCAGTCTCGGAAGAGGTACCAAATTGAAAAGAGTATTTGTAGCTCAGGGTTAAACTGTGGGGTGTTTGGTGGTCTCTGAGCTTGGTTGTTTTCTTGCAGATGTTTCATTACCAACTAGGTAACATCATCAGTGCTAGAATATAGGAGTTACAGAATAATGGAAGGGACCTTGTAGGTCACCTAGTCCAACCCCCTGCTCAAGCAGGAGATCCTGTACTATTTCTGACAAGTGGCTGTCCAGTCTCTTCTTAAAAGCCCCCAGTGCTGAGGCACCCACAATTCCTGAAGGCCAGCTGTTCCACTGGTTGACTGTTCTAAATGTCAGAAAATGTCTCCTTATTTCTAGGTTGAATCTCTCCTTGATCAGTTTCCATCCACTGTTCGTTGCCTGGCCTTTGAGTTCTTTGGAAAATAGCTTGATCCCCTCCTCTTTGTAAGGAGGAGGATGGATTTGTGAGGAGGAGTGGGAGTGGCAGGGGGAGGAGGACAACAACCTGGTTGCTTTCTTGCAGGCATTTCATGAGTTGCCTAGGCAACATTTTCAGTGCTAGGAGTGGGGTTTGCAGAGAGGAGGGGGAGGAGGACCATGGGGACCTTGGTGCTGTCTGAGCTTGGTTGCTTTCTCAAAGGCATTTCATTGCCCACCTGGGCAACGTTTTCAGTGCTAGAAGGGAGTGGGGTGTGCTGTCTGTTTATATTCAGGACACCCCTGTAGGACGAAGGCCTCTTCCGCATGTTTCCTTCTTTTAGGTCTCTTTCATGGATATTTTTTATCAAGGAATCCATTCTACGATTGATTGATTGATTGATTGATTTATCAATCGCTTACAAGATAATAGGTAAAGTATAAACATTGTTATGAATACATGAAATGGATACATATAAGAAAAATAAATAAATAAAAAAAATCAATAGGTCAAGGACAGTAGGTACATCGGTGTGCTTGTGCCTTGGTCCACCTGCCCTTAGTTCTTCTTGCTATATGACCAGACCATTTCCATTCCCAATTTTTAAACTCTTTTGATGACATTGTATATATGTTCTGTAATCCATGGGCAGGTCTTCCTATCTTATCTTAGTGATGCCGAACATGAATCTTTCCATGGCTCTTTGAACCACTCTTAGCTTTTGTGTCATTTGTGAGGTTAGTGTCCATGTTTTGCTGCCGTATGTTAAAGCAGGCAGCACACACTGATTGAAAACTTTTCTCTTCAGGCCTGGAGGGGGGGGAGGTTGTTCTTTAAAATTACGCTTAACTTGTCATGCCTGCCAACCATTCAAGATATATAAATACTAGCTCAATACCCATGCTTTGCTTTGAAACTATGTGGTTGGGCTTAGTTTTTGGGGAGGAAAATAAAGGGAAAAAATTATGCCTTTGCCTACCAGCATCCATCAGTATTCATCTGGCTAGCATCCTGTCAATGTGCGAGAGAGTTGAGGGATGTTTGGAAACTGAAGCAGTATTTGCTGTGTGAGCAAGGAGACAGCAAGGAGCCTGGGCATGGCTTAGCTCAACTGTTATATATCTAGATAAGATAAGGTTAAAAGTGAAACTAAAACTGAAACTGAGAATATCTGCTCTGCTTTGGTATTTGATTATGAACAGATTTCTTTTCAGTGGGGAGGCGGGAGTAGAACTCCTTAGCATCAGAGCGTGTTAATATATAATAATATACGAAATAGCTAATCTCTGAGAGTCATTTCGAAAAATCTACCTCGTTAGTGAGCTACTGAAAGCCAAGAGTTAACATACGGCCAATCATCAGTGTACGTACGAGTCTTTACGGTTTCTGGAGATTTTTCCTGATGACCCGCATTCAGTGGTATTTCACTTTATATATATGTATATACACACCTACCTACTTCCTCCTCGTCCTCCACCCATCCATATCTTATCTAATCTATCTATTCGTATACCATCTATCATCTATCATCTATCCTCTCTATCTTCTATCATCCTATATTCTCATACCTATCTACCTATATCTCTGTCTATATCTGTGTATCATAATTTTCTATCCAGCCATCTCTTCTTCCATATCTGTCTGTTGTTGTCTGTCTTGGTATATCTACCCCTATCTAACTCTGGCTAACACCCTATCCTACTACTCTATATCTGTCTTTCATCTCTTTGTATTCCATTCTGCCCTCTCTCTCCATAATCTATCTATCGTGTCTGTCTGTCTGTCTGTCTGTCTGGTCTGTCTTCTATCTATCTTATCTATCTATCTACTTCTATCTATCTCTATCTATCCATCCGTCTATATCCCTATTACGCTACCTACCTACCTACCTACCTATATCTCTATATTTGGCTCTATCATCTATTTCTACCCACCTCTATCTCTCCAATATCTATATCTATCTATTCTATTTCTTCTGTCTGTCTGTTCTGTCTGTCTATCTATCTACCTCTCTCCTGGCTCTCTGTTGTCTCTCTCTCTCTCTCTCTTCTCTCTCTCTCTCTCTCATTTTCTTAAGGTTTCGCAGGTATTTATATGTATGGTATTTAGCTTTGTTCGGGTATTTCCCCACGTCATCATAGTTGTGCTTTTAAAGTTGAAGCAACATTTCGGCAGAATTTCTTCTGCGATCATCAGGCTTCTGTATAGTGTTTGTTTGTGAGGCTGTGAAAGTCTGACTCAGAGGAACCCAATACAGAAGCCTGTTGATGGCAGATGAGATCCTGCCAAAACGTTGCTACAACTTTAAAAGCACAACTATAATGACATGGGAAAATACCCAAACAAAGCTGAATACTATACATACATGCAAACATACATAATAAACAGAGAGCAAACCTCACTCCCTTCTAGCACTGATGATATCCCCTAGTTGGCTAATGAAATGTCTGCAAACAGCATAACTGAAAAAGATTCACAGAAATCTCCATTTGACACACAACCCTGACATCTAAAACTCAAGTTATTGCACGCTATACATTTTTCAGCTTGGAAACTCACAGCATCGCACCGGCAATCTTTAATGCAAGATCACCCACAATGACAGGTATGCTACTATTTTCATTTTAGAAGACAAAACAAAACCAAAAACCCAGGGTATTGCAAAGCATGTTTTCCCCTCTAAAACAAACCATCGTTCTGTCTTTTTAATCACTTTGCAGAAAGACAGAATGCCGAGCACATTTCCATTACAAGCAGCTCTCAAATTATTATTATTATTTTACTGATCTGTTGAATTGATAGCCCTCCTGGTTCCCAGTGACTCTGGGTGGCTATACAATTGTGAAAGAAATAAAAACATAAAACCTGAAAAAGAAATTGTGAGATGGCTTGAAAGCAAACACAGAAACTATCTCTGCTCCCCAAAACCCTCCATCCAGCCGGGGGTGGGGGTGGGCAAGTGGGGTTCAACCATCACCCTTGCCTCAAAGCCTGGGAGAATAGCCAGGACTTTTTAACAGCTTCCAGAACTTCATGCGGGTGGGAGCCGTGTGGATTCAATTAGTGTTCCTGAAAAGTGATAACTAAACACACTGTTTTTGGTTTGTTTTTGTTTGCGTGTTTGTTTTATGGGCTTTCAAGGAAAAGAATAGCAGCTGCGCTGTCCTTTCCTGATGACAAGATTTGGATGCTGTCTCTTGAATGAGACATCGATGTCCTAGATCAGTAAACGCTGGGAAAGGCATGCAAACAATGGTGTGTAATCTTCTGGCTAGGAAGAGAATGGAACGACGATGCCAAAACTCTTCATCATTGTCAACCTGCAACATGGAGGACTCCCAGGTTTTCATTTCTTCTCAGGGCTGACAAAAGCCAATTCAAAATTTGAAAATCCAATTCAAATCTTGACTCCTTGGGTCAAGGGTCCGGTATAAGGCCACTGCCATCCCCCTATCTCGTTGTTGTCAACTCATAAAACATCCCTATGCCTGTTTTAGTAGTTTCCATAAAAAGGTGGGGGGGGGGGG
>BHFT01025968.1:18048-72623 GCA_004320025.1 Laticauda laticaudata
ATAAAAGGGGGGGGGGGGGGAAGGGAGGAAATCTGGAAGAGCAGTGGAGCCATTTGAAAGGAAAAGTACAGTCCAACTCTTATCTTGAAAAGATTGCAACTAAAATACCAGAGCTTTGGACCACGAATATATTTAATTGGAGAACGTGAATGATGACACCCAGCCCGTGAATTGTGCTCAATTGGAGAATCTGGCTTATGAGACGGGGGAGGGGGGAAACAGGGTCACAGGGGACTGTAAATTATGTATGTCAGAGTTGGCAGGGCCAGTATGTCGCCTCTAGTGAACGGAAATGGTGAACTCAATGTGGTCATTAAGTCGAGGACTACCTGTACAGTTAACTAATTGCTAGCCAGGCTTTAGAAATTCAAATTTCTAAATACAATTGCTAGCTAAATGGAACTAGAAGCAATAGGTAGAAACTGATCAAGGAGAGAAGCAACCTGGAACTAAGGAGGAATTTCCTGACAGTGAGGACAATTAACCAGTAGAACTACTTGCCACCAGAAGTTGTAGGTGCTCCATCACTGGAGGTTTTTAAGAAGATGTTGGATAACCATTTGTCTGAAATGGTGTAGGGTTTCCTGCCTAGGCATGGGGTTGGTCTAGCAGACCTCCAAGGTCCCTTCCAACTCTGCTATTCTATTCTATTCTATTCTATTCTATTCTATTCTATTCCCTATTCTATTCCATTCCATTCCATTCTATTCTATAAAAAGCTAGAATGGAACTAGTTTGGTCACCATGATTAAAAAAAAATGTTGAGACTCNTTCCATTCCATTCCATTCTATTCTATAAAAAGCTAGAATGGAACTAGTTTGGTCACCATGATTAAAAAAAAATGTTGAGACTCTGGAAAGAGTGCAGAGAACAGCAACAAAGATGATTAAGGAACTGGAGGCTAAAACATATACAGAACAGTTGCTGGAATTTGTTAGGTCAAGTTTGATGAAAAGAAGGACTAGGGGAGACATGATGGGAGTCTTCTAATATCTCAGGAGCTGCCACAAAGAAGAGGAGGGGGTCAAGCTATTCTCCAGAGCACCAGAAGGCAGGACAAGAAGCAATGGATGGAAACTAATCAAGGAGAGAAGCAACCCAGAACTAAGGAGAAATTTCCTGACAGTGAAAACAATTAACAAGTGAAAAAACTTGCCTCCAGAAGTTGTGGATGCTCCAACACTGGAAGTTTTTAAGAAGAGACTGGATAACCATTTTTCTGAAATGATGTAGTGTTTCCTGCCTAAGCAGAGGGTTGGACTAGATGACCTCCAAGGCCCCTTCCAACTCTGTTATTCTGTTAGAGTGGCTCCTGTTTCAATCCAAGTGGAGCCCTTTGGTTTCAGCTGGTTCCACGGGAGGCCTTCTTCCAAAGTGATAAGGCATTGGTGCTCAACTTACCAGTAAAAAGCACATCCCAGGACCCAAAATTTCAGTTGTTCACCCTATTACTCATCCTCAAACTCTTGGAGCATCACTCAGCCGAGGTGGTTACAAAGTTCGCCACTCTTTCAACTGGCAACTCATGAATCCCAATTTGCAAGTGTTTGCTTTCCCTGGCAACCCTCTCACTCACCACCGAGTCAACCCAGATGCTTTGTAACTGGAGAGCATTAGGAGGCTTATTAATTCATTTTTCCCCCTAGGTTTAATCCAACATATTAAGCAGTTGGACTTTCCAGATAAATATTTCCGTTTAATAATCATAAAAAAGGAGCTTGTGTTACGTGCACGAGGGAGAAAATGCTTGTAATTTCAATTACTGCATACGGACACCAAAAGAGTCCTCTTACATGCGAAGCTTGTCCTTACAAAAATTGAGAAAAAATAGAATAAATTCTATACTTGCATTTCATTCTTCCAAAAATTATCTCCCGTCAAAAAAAAGGGGGGGGAAAGGTCTGAAATGGTATAGGGTTTCCTGCCTAAGCAGGGGGTTGGACTAGAAGATCTCCAAGGTCCCTTCCAACTTTTTATTCCTACTCCTACTCTACTCTTATATCAGAGGCTTCAACAGCTTACATTCTCCATCATCCAGGTCCTGGTTGTCCCAAAGGTGCATTTTTCAAGAGGCAACTGGACTTTCTTTGTTTTTCCTTGAAGATCTTTCACTTCTCATTCAAGAAGCTTCCCCAGTTCTGACTGAATGTTGGAGAATGAAAAGATTTATATTCCTTTCAGTCATCTGGTCCTTCACACTCCCTGTAAGAGTCGTGGACTCTCAGAGAGAGTAATAATGACCAGATGACTGCAAGGAATATAAATCCTTTCATTCTCCTACATTCAGTCAGAACTGGGGAAGCTTCTTGGATGAGAAGTGAAAGATCTTTAAGGAAAAACAAAGAAAGTCCAGTTGCCTCTTGAAAAAAAAAAAAAAAAACACCTGTGGGACAGTTTATCAGTTTTTATATTTGCAGTGTTCAAATCAGGAAACTTAAAATACCTCTTACAGGTGGTCCTCGACTTACAAGTACAATCATAAGACCCAAAATTTCTGTTTGCTAGCAAGACAGTTGTTAAGTGAGGTTACTCTTTCTTGTCAGAGTTGTTCAGCAAATCACTGCGGCTGTTAAGCTAGTAACACAGTTGTTAAGTGAATATGGAGCTCCCCATATGACTTTGCTTGTCAGAAGGTCGCAAAAGGGGATCCCGTGATCCCTGGACCGTCCAACCATCATAAATATGAATCAGTGGCCAACCATCTGAATTTTGATCATGTGATCACGGGGATGCTGCAACAGTCATAAGGCTGAAAAAGGGTCGTGAGTAACTTCAAATGGTCACTAAATGGTCTGTTGTAAGCTGAGGACTACCTATCCCTGGCGTTTGACCAGCGCCCAAATTTAGACCACGTGACCTTGGGGATGCTGCAAGGGTTGTAAGACTAAAAAGCAACCAAAAGTCACTTTTTTTCAGTGTTGTAGTAACTTCACATGGTCACTAAACGAATGGTCATTAGCTGGGGACTACCTGTACCATGGCTCCTTAAAAACATGGCCTGTGATTCCAGAGCCAACTTCTGCTCTCTGCCCAACCTGTAAAGAGTCTAAGATTCAATGATAGAAAGGGTAAAACTTGCATTAACATAAAGGTCTTCAAACTTGGCAACTTTAAGACTTGTGGACTTCCACTCCCAGGATTCCTGAGCTAACCTGACTGGAGGAAGAATTCCGGGAGTTGAAGTCCACAAAGTCTTAAAGCTGTCAAGTCTGAAGACCCCTGCATTAAACCTTCATCCCCTTAGCACCTATCCATCTTTCTCTAACAAAACACACCCCTGTGCTCAGGAATTTAATTTATGCAAGATTGTATTCCTCCCGCCGTGTTTTACAACATCTGTCAGGCACACACTCCCAGTTTAAAAAATAAAAGCATACCAGCTCGTTGCTTGTAGACGTAAGCCTCAGTTTCTCTTCAATCTCCCTTCCTATTTTCTGAACGGTTACCTGAGTCTGCTTAATGGCACATTGCGCCCGGTGGAGCCTGTAGAGAAACACACAGGTACAATTCAATGTTACTCAGGTGGCCAAGAACAGGCCGAGCGCAATTTGAAGCCAAGCTCTACTGAAGATTGCAGAAGTTGGGCAGCTGAAGTACTGAGCTATGAGTCCTAAATTGCCCCTGGCTATTTTATGAGTGCTATGAAACATCAAAAATGCCAATAAATGTTACTGGTCTTCCCATCAGGGAATGGGAAAGAAGAGATTGAGAATGTCCAGCCCCAAGTAGAAATTATCCCAGTGAAGAGATCTCATCGTTTGTTTAAAGAGGCACACTGATTATTATTAAGAGTTTGGTCTAGTGGTTAAGGCACCAGGCTGGAAGCCTGGAAACTGGTGAGTTCTAGGCAGGAAAAATGCTGGGTAACTTGCAGCCAGTGACTCAACCCAGCCAACCTCATAGGGTTGTTGTTATGGGGAAAATAGGAGGAGGAAGGAGTTCTGGGCATGTTTGCCAACTTTTTTTTAAAAAAAATTAAAATAATAAAGGCAAGATATAAATCAATGTCTGTCTGTCTGTGTCTATCTACCCATCCAGCACCCATCTACAAATTATTCCATCCATCCATCCTATCCATCTTATCTATCTGCAAATCATTCCATAGTTACATAATTACTGTCTTTAAGACTTCCTTTGGTTCACCTGCAGCCTCCTGCCAATAATGTAAATCACCTGAACCAAGCCCTCGTGTTTCAGATTTAAAAACATCCTATTACTACAGGTAGTCCTCAGCTTATGGCCACAATCGAGCCCAAAATGTATGCTGCTAAGTGAGAAATCTCTTAAGGGAGTTTTGCCCCGTTTTACGACATTTCTTGCCACGTTTTGCTAAGCGAATCAAAGCAGTTCTTAAATTAGTAGCACTGCTGTCAAGTGACTCTGGTTTTCCCCACTGCCTTTGCCTGTTAGGCGGTTGCAAGAAGGCAATTGCGTGACTTTGGGATACTGCAACCATCGTAAAAGTGAGTTAGTTGTCAAGCGCCCGAATGTAAATCACGTGACCATGGAGATGCTGCAACAGTGGTAAGGGTGAAAAATGGTCCTAAGTCATTTTTTTCAGTGTCATTGTAACTTTGGACAGTCACCAAATGAACTGTTGTAAGTCAAGGACTATCTGAGTTGTTCTGCCACAGAATCAGGGGATTCAAATATTAAAGGATTAAGTATGTCTCCCCTGCAATTTTCCCTCTCACTTCTCCTTTGCTGTTATTGAATCTCCCCTGTTGCATTAACCTTGTATGTTCAAGCATCAGGATTAGAGGTAAATCATAACTGTCCACTGTATAAGCATCTTCTCTACCATGTTATATGACCAATGACTCAAGAAACCAAAACAAATGTTGGCTTGTCACAAATTTTTAATGTATATAATTGTAAAAATGCAAGTCATAAAACCCTTCAATCTGTTTATTGCGTGAAATATATTGTTTCAGACAACTTCTTTCTAGGCAGACTTCACAGTTGTCTTGTTTGCTGCAAGTGATCCGCAATCTGCTTACATCCACATTGTTCTGGGCACACAAACAAACAAACAAGCTTGCTATTTCTAAATTTCCTCATGAAAGGAGACCAACAAAAATACTTCTCTATAAGTCAGTTCTGGGATGCAAACAAAGACATTCTTAGTTGGGAGATCCTGGGTTCGTTTCATCGAAATTAAAAAACAGTAGTAATAGGTGGAACACTTAAAATAGAAAAAGGAAATTATCCTTTGATGACCTTGTGTCTAAAAGAAATCCTTCCCAGGTGAGAAGCCACATGAAGTTTTGGTTAGTACTGCTTTATACTTCTTTAGTAAGCTTGCACTTGGAATACTGCATTCAGTTTTGGTTGGCAGAATATTAAAAAGATGTGGAGACTTTGGAAAGAGTACAGAGAAGAGCAACAAAGATGATTGGGGAACTAGAGGCTGAAACATATGATGAATGGTTGCAGGAATTGGGTATGTCTAGTTTAGCGAAAAAAAGGAATAGGAGTGGCATGATAGCAATGTTCCAATATCTCAGAGGTTGCCACAAAAAAAGAGGGAATCAAGCTATTCTCCAAAGCCCCTGAAGGCAGGATGAGAAGCAATGGGTGGAAACTAACCAAGGAGAGAAGCAACCTGGAATTAAAGAGAAATTTCCTGATAGTGAGGACAATAAACCAGTGGAACATTTTGCTTTCAAGGGTTAGAGTTGCTCCATCATTGGAGGTTTTTAGAAGAGATTGGACAGCCATTTTGTTTGGAATAGTATAGGGTCTCCTGCTTGAGCAGGGGGTTGGACTAGAAGACCTCCAAGGTCCCTTCCTGCCCTGTTATTCTGATTCAATTATATTGTAAGTTGGATCACCATTTTTTAAAAAATCTACCTTTGGTTTCTTTCTAAAAGATGCATATAGAATAAGATTTAACCACACTGCACTGTGGATGGTGGACTGAACCATGTGAAGGAACAAGATGAGAGGATGTGCTTTCTAGGTCAATGATCAATAATTGTTGTATGTAGGAGAACCATGGAATGCATTCAACCAGGGTTTACAAATGTTGGCTTGTGGATGAGATCTGTAGGCCAGGTTTCTCCACCCCTGGATACTGATGTGTAAGCAATCCGGTCAAGAAAAAGCGCTCCAATATACAAAATGCTTTATGGCCACGATTAAAAACTTAACACCATTCATTTACCAGGGTCATGACATCTGGAACCTGCCAATTCTAAAGGCTTTAATTCAAGGAAAAGACACCCAGAAAGCAATCATCATCTCCTTTTAATGACCCCAACTGAATGGAACTAGCAGAGTGTTTACTGGCCGGATGCCCTTCCTGTCACCAAGGTGGAGTTATATTCAGCAGATATATTATATTCCCATTGTGCCGAGAGAGAGAAATACCTAGGATCGAACTAACAGCCTCCTGATTGTGAGGTGAGAGCTCTAGGTCTAGGCCAATGCACCACACCACCCAAAAAGCAACATATATCAATATTTTAGTTTCCCTCAGGCTGATTTCAAATATTTCAGGAAAATAACGTTTAGAAAATGCAATCAGTTCGTAACTGCCTAGACCTGAGAAGCTGGCCCACCTCTCTATAATCCACTCCCTTCCACAGGCCGCTCTGATTGTAGGCCCAATTCATTTAATTTTCAAAACCACACCAAATCTAATGAGAAGGTTCAGATCACCCCATTTATGTGTTTTAATATATTTCTATTCCAGTTTCTCCTCCTCCCACATAAAGCTACCCAGATGACTTAGCCCATTTCAGAACTGAAATCTGTTATCAATCTAAATCAGATCCAGTTTATTGTCTCTTTGGATGGTACTAACAATTTCACATATAAAGCAGGAAACAGCAATTATTACTATTATTATTTTTTTAAAAGAAATGGGCTCAGAATAGGGAACACTTTGACACAAAGGCTGATTTTCCTTTCTAGCATCCTCTGGCACGATCACGTGAAGCTGAGCGGTGACCCAATCATTCCGGATAGCGCCGTACTGCCAAAAGTTGAGCCCTACCTGCTAAGAACTTAATGGCCTTTTTTTCTTTTTCTTAAAAGCTGAGAGTCTTATGCATTTTCGGAAGTGAGATTCTCCCCCATCCCCTTCCTCCTCCTGGGAAGAACGAACTTGCAGATTCCACTTCTGTTAAAATGATTCCTCCCCTGGAGGAATCGGGATCAGCTGGAAAGTCAACCGAAGGGAGAAAACAAAACAACACAAAATACCCAAAGGTGCTTTTTCAAGAGGCAACTAGACCTTCTGGAAGATCCAGAAGCCTCTTGAAAAAGTACTTTTGGGCCAGCGGGTGGGATTCTACCGGTTCACGTGAACCGGATGTTAAATTTGCATTTGGTTCACCGAACCCGTAGTTGAACCGACTGGCTGGCCCCGCCCACCCTGCCACTCACTCCCAGGCGTCTCCATGCAGGCCATTTTCGTTGCAGGCAAGTGGAGGGTCCATATGGAGGTTCTGAGAAGGGGGGTGGGGGAAACAGGCCTTCCGGAAGTCCCGGAAGTCCAGAAGCTCTCAGCATACATACAAGCAACAAGTGATAAATCATGGTCATAATCATATGTGAGCTAACTTCTGAATGTGTAAGAAATGTACCAGCCGCTATGTAGGACAGATGCACAGAAACTAGCACAACACAGCCAGATACACCAACTAGAAGTCGGAGGACACAATGAAAACTGCTTCTTTTACAACCCATGGGCAGACCTAACAATAGTTTTGATTGGGAAACTGTGAGCATCCTAGATTAAAGCAAATCCAAAACTGCTAGAAAAATTCCTGGAAGCCTGGCACTTGGCCAAATCAACCATCAAAAGGCACACAGACATGAAGGACATCTACATACCATTCAAAAGACACAAAAGCCCCTCCAAAAAAGTAAATCTGGCTATCAACAGATACACAGACATGAACAGCATCTACATACCATTCAAAAGAAACAAAAGCCAAAAAAAGGAACCAGTGAAACCAAAACAACTTCTCACGGTGAATCAACACTCAGATGAGGAGAGATTAATACCAAGATTAATACTAGACCAACAATTCACAAAGCAAAAAATACCCCAGTCCAGGAACTAGCTCAGACAAATTATCAAGCGTTAAGCAACATACCAAAGAAACTACCAAAAACACTCCCACCAACACTGAGAGGGCAAGCCACCTGTACATAAACAGAGAGCAAATTTCCTTTCTTTTTAGCGCTGATGTTATTACCTTGTTGGTCATGACATGTCTACAAGAAAACAACCAAGTTCAGAGGACACCAAAGGCCACAGTCCTCCTCCTCCTCTCCAACCCCACTCCCTCCTATAGCACTCATGTTACCTAGTTGTGTCATGAAGCGTCTGCAAGAAAACAACCAAGCTCAGAGGCCCACAAAGATCACCACCACCCCCGTGGAATTTTCCATGGCTAAAATCTATCCCATTTCCACACATGCATTTGTTTTGCATTTGGCTGGAGTATTCTTTTTTTACCCCCAGAAGTTTACTTTCAGCATGATTTAAAACACCTTTGTTTCATTAAACAGAAAAAGCAAACCAGAAGCCAGGAGTCATTTCACTCCATTCAAGTTTTTAATTTGTGACATCCTTTTTTCAGAAGCTGTGCCTCATCCCGGGCTTTTTTTGCAACCCAAAAAGGAAATCTTGCAAAGTCTCAGAAAGCAACAGGCTGTTTACCTGGAAAGTCTGTTGCTTCCTCTGGGGATGAAAATTCTATTTTCAAAGACAGGGAATACACTGAACCACACTGGTGGTCCTTCAGAGTCCTCCTTAAGTGGCATTGAATATATGCGGATGCAACACCAAGAGAATAAAAGTGAAAAAAAGATGCCGTGTTGACTTGCTCTCAAATTGCTCGTTTAGTTTGAAGACAGATTCACATAGATACATAGGATAGTGACCCCCATTTCCTAACAGAAGGATAAATGTAGGTCAAACCTTACCTATCAATATAGTTCTAGTGATATAGATATAGGGAGTCCTCGACCTACAACAGTTCATTTAGTAATCATTTGAAATTACAATGGCACTGAAAAAGTAACTTATGGCTGTTTTTCATACTTACGACAGTTACACATCCCCATGGTCATATGATCAAAATTCAGATGCTTGGCAACTGGTTCATATTTATGATGGTTGTGTCAACTCAGAATAAAACATTCCTATGCTTGTTTTAGTCGTTGCCATTAAAAAAAGTGGGGAGAGGAGGAAGGAAATCTGGAAGAGCAGTGCAGCAGTTTGAAAGCGGAAATACATTCCAACTCTTATCTTGAAAAGGTTATAACTAAAATACCAGAGCTTTTGCCCACGAATATGTTTAATTGGAGAAACTGAATGATGACACCCAGCCTGTGAATGGGCTCAATTGGAGAATCTGGTTGATGAGACACCCAGGGGGGAAGGGGGAAACAGGGTCACAGGGGGCTGTAAATGACATAGGCCAGAGTTGGCTTCAGACAGGGCAGTGCCAGTATGTCACCTTTAATGAATTCTTTTAAGTTTTTTGAAGTTTGGCTCGAGAATCATGATTTAATTAGGGCAATTGCTGGAATCCTGACAGGCTGCAGTGTTCCAGGTCATATGACCTTCTGACAAGCAAAATCAATGGGGAAACCATGTTAATAACAGCTGCAATGATTCACTTTACAACAGTGGCAAGAAAGGTCATAAAATGGGACAAAATTCACTTCACAAATGTTAGCAATTGAACTTTTGGGCACAACTGTGGCCACAAGGCAAGGACAACCTATAGTTGGGGTATGTGTGTGTGTGTGTGTATGTGTGTTTTTGTGTGTGTGTGTATACATATATAGATCATCACAAATATGAACCAGTTGTCAAGTATCCAAATGTAAATCCACAAGACCATGGGGATGCTGCAACAGTCATAAGTGTGAAAAACGGTCATAAGTCACCTTTTTTCATTGCCCTTGTAATGTTGGTCACTAAATGAACTGTTGTAAGTTGAGGACTACCTGTAATATCATCAGTAAGATACCACATAAAGCTACGTTCAACACATATCTACCTCAAACTTTCAATTGCCCAGGTTCCCTTTTCCTGGTTAAGTACCTAAATTTCTCCCATGCTCTGATTTCTCTCCAAATGACAGCCATGAGGTCTTGCCTTACTTATCCCATCTTCAAATATAAGCCCAGAGACACTAATGCACCATCAAGTTAAAAATAACACGCGCAAATAGATGGATGAATAATAGATGCCACGTATTTTGCAAAAGCTTCTTCCGCAAAGTTGATTGCAGTCTAAATAAGCAACCTTTCAAAGCTGTCCCAGATATGCCGCACAGGATAATTGCCCCCAATTTTGTTCCGCAATCAATTCTGCTTAGGCTGAAATGATTCTACGATTAACCATACATCAGAAATCATAGTCAGATTCTTCCATTTCCTGACACAACATAATTCTCCTGATAAACAGCAATGCCTTGGAACAGGGCCCAGCTGTGACCCAATTCAACTTAGGAAAAGTTATCATTGCAAGATTTAATACTAATTGCATGGATTAGGGCATGATGGCTTGTCATGAAGTGCTTTAATTTCGCACAAAGGGGTCCAGGAAGTTCACACAAATTGGCCAAGGGCCGAGAGATTTCCAAAAATTAAGCTTTCAAAATCTAAAGAGGTTGATAGGAACTGCCTGGGAACAAGCCGGGCACATCAATTCAAGTCTTGCGGAGAATAAATATTTTTCTTCAAAATTGGAATGTATTATCAGAGATAGCCCCCAGACATACATCTATGAAAGAAACATTAATTACAATGGACTGACTTATTACCTGTAACTNAAGAAACATTAATTACAATGGACTGACTTATTACCTGTAACTCCGTTGAATTCAAGATCGATTTCTTGGATTTAAATTCTGAGATTTATCCAGGAAAGAATGCACTTTTAGCTAAGTATTACAGAAAGTTTACACAAATACTCTTCCCACCCTTCAGCCCCAAGAGAAAGAAGGAAAAGAGAGGAAGGAGAAGGAGGAGGAGGAGGAGGAGGAGGAAGGAGGGAGAGGAGGAGAGGAGGAGGAGGAGGATGGAAGGGGAGGAGGAACGGAGGAGGAGAGGAGAGGAGGAGGAGGGAGGGGGGGGGGAAGAGGTGGTGGTGGTGGTGTGGTGGAGAGGCAGGAGGAGAAGAAGAAGGAGAAGGAGAAGGAGAAGGAGAAGGAGAAGGAGAAGGAGAAGGAGAAGGAGAAGGAAAGGAAAGGGAAAGGGAAAGAGGACAATCAAAGAAAGGATAGAAAAGAAAAAAACCTAACCATTTATTACAGGTAATCCTCAACTTACAACCACAGTGGAGCCGAAAATTTCTGTGGCTAAGACATTTGTTGAGTTTTCCCCTATTTTACGACCTTTCCACCACAGTTGTTAAGTGAATCATTGCAGCTGTTAAATTGCAATAGTAACATGAGGGTTAAATAAATCTGGCTTCCTCATTGACTTCGCTTGTCAGAAGGTCACAAAGGGGGAATCACGTGGCCCCCGGGACACATTGCAACTGTTATAAAGGAGGAGGAGGAATATGATGACAACGACAATAATGACTAAGGAGTCCTTGGTATACTCTCTGAGCTTACTTGTTTCTTTGCAGACTTTTCATTACCCAACTAGGCAACATTAGCAGCTCGAGAAGGGAGGAGGAGGAGGAGGAGGACTGGAGGAGCCCTTGGTGCTCTCTGAGCTTGCTGTTTTATTGCAGATGTTTCATTATCGAACTGGGGAACATCATCAGTGCTAGAAGGGAGGGGAGTTTGGATGGATGCATTCAAGTTTAACCAGAGAAACAGATTTAAAAGGCAGGTTGAGAAATTGAAGAGATAAAAATCGTTTCAGCTTTCAATGTCAAGAGTTCAGATATTACCTGAAAATATTGTTCTTATTAAGACCCAGTAGAGGACCAACCCATCTTTCCTCTCTTTAATGCACATTCTTCCCAGATCAACCCACAGTTCAGCAAGATCTCTAACCCAGCTAATATTCTACACCCACTTGCCAGCTGTTAACATTCCTCATCTAATCCTTTTTGCAAGATATCCAGAGGTGATTGCCCTTCCTCAACTTAATAGAAAATTGCACTGTCAGGTCTTGTTAAGGAGAAGAGGAAGGAAAGAGCTTGGTATTTTGCTCGCTCTTGTCTCTCCCCCGTGAGTAAAATACAAAGCTAGTTACTAAATTCAGGCGGGACAGGCTCTTATCCTTGAGGTCCTTGAAGAATTTAGGATTCCTAACCAAACCATCTGTCATGGTTAGCATGGATTTTGAGAAATGGTGGCATGTGTTTATGTATTTTCTTTGGAGACTGGGCTGCAAGTTGACTAGAAACAAGACAGTGGAGAAGTGAGAGAAAGTAATCCTTGGAAAAAGAAAGGTGCATTTTCAAATATTACTAAAGCCCAAACTTCAACCTTTTTAAAAAAACCCTCACTTAAGTCCAAACTCTACACCCTGGCCAAATAAAAATTCCCACTAGAGCCAACTGTCTGTTCTGATTACAAGAATGTAAATGATTTTGCCATTTAATTTTCCCTCCATAAGAAACCAATATTATATTTTTCTTCCAGTTTTATGATTTCTATCATAAAACACTGCAGGCTGGGTTTGCCTATCGCCCTATCCCATTAAACCATGGTTTGTTTAACTGCAAATAATGAACCAGCTATTGCTATCTGTGTTCATACACTGCTCTAAACCATCATGCAGCTTGATTCTGGTATCTTATTGGGAGAGAATTAAGCTCCAAGGTCAACCAAAGCTATGGTTAACACCGGCATGTTTTAATAGACATTGAAGGGATTTGGGGAACAAACTTTGATTAATAGCTGTCAGGCAGGAAAATGAACCTCCACATTCACTTGTTGAGTAAGTAAAAATCTCCTTGGATAGAAAACCATCACCTTCAGTCTTCCTGGAGGAATCTAATAGGCAAGCCACGTTAAGTAAAACTTTGCACTGGTTCAAACAAATCTATTATTTTAGTGGTTGTTACATTTTTGATTGACTAGCTTTATTAAAAAATAAGCAATCTTCTAAGACGAATGAAGGTGAATATATGGGTCCCACAATTGCAGGATCCAATCTGGGTCTGTCACTGGGACCAACCTCTGGTTGACCCAGGTGGAATCCTGCAGCCTTCTAAAAAGCACAAATGATCTGCAAAATGTTCCACCTGCTTTTGATTACAAATAACAGAAACTCGGGTATTTTGAGAATTTAAGAATTTAGCTTCCAACGTTCTTTAGAAGTTTTTGATTCCGATGCCTGAAGTAAGATTCAGTTCAGCTCTTACTCTAACATCTTGCAAGGCAGTGGTGACATCTGCTGGACATCTGCTGCTCCCCCAAAGGAATTTGATTTACCAAATTCCAAGCAAACTCAAGTGAAGTTTTAGAAAGTTTTATTACTATTATTTATCAAACGTATATGCTGCCCATCTTATAATCAAGTAACTCTGGGTCCATAAAAACAAAGGTACAAAATATTAAAATGATTATTTTAAGGAGCTTTGCAAGGTTGGAAAGCACAAACCTTGAAACCCTAAGCATTTTCAATGGCTCAGCTGTTTACAACTTTACAGTAATTCAGTAAGTGCACTCACGCTTACAGGAAATGCAGTCCTCGACTTATGACAATGATTGGCTTCATTTGCCAGAAGGTCGCGTAAGGGAATCACACGATCCCGGGGCCCTGCAACCGTCATAAACATGAACTGTTTTGCCAACCATCGGAATTTTGAATAAATGACCACAGCAATGGTTGTAAGTGTGAAAAATGGCCGCAAGTCACTTCTTGGGATGTTCACTGGTCACTAAATGAAGAGTTGTAAGTCGAGGACTACGTGTACACTTTTCTCTGAAGATTATCCAGAAACATTGGCTCATCTAAAAGAGTGCCCCTCCCAACCTTTTGAGCATCAGGGACCGGTTCCATGGAGACAGGTTTTACCGCGGACCAGAAGGGCTGTGGTTCGGTGTGCTGCCTGCATCCTGCAGATGGGACTTCGCTTGTTTGTGCAGCCCAGTTGCTGAAATGCTGCAGACCGGTGTCGGTCCATGGACCAGGAGTTGGGGAGACCCCATAATGTAGAACATAATGGTTCAAGCAGCTATGGGTACCTGTTGTGGCATGTTGGGAGGCTAGAAGGAAAAGGAGGAATGGGAGTCAGGGTCAGCAGTGTGGCAACCTGAGAGCTCTGAGGGGGAAGAAGGAATTGAGCTGTCAGAGAGAGAGAGAGAGAGGCACACACACAGATGGAGCCTGGGCCGTCCATCAGCCCTCAGGTGGAGCATCAACAGCCCCCAGGTCTGGAGGTGGCTGATGTGGAAGAGGAGGAACAGCTAGGTCCAATGCCTGACATGCAGATGTGCAAAAGGCAGAGGAGAGGAGAGCAGTGGAAATCTATGGGCCGGTCCTTGGGACAGAAGAGCCACCGACGCTACAGACCAGCTCTGGAGATAAAAGGCAGGGGATGGAGATGAATAGATGTGGCAGACAACTATTCATCTCCCAGATGGATGGACTTGTTAGCCTGCAGTGAGAGAAAAACTTTTTGCTGGGCTGCCAGTGCTCCTAATAAAGGAATCTTGTTGAGTTCATGTCAGAGGGTTTGTCGTATTTGGGGAGCTAAGTAAGAACAGCACGAGTTTATCTTTCTCACACAGTACCTCTGCTTGAAACACTGACTGCCAGTCCAACTCCAAGTCCGATTTAAATGTTCACTATAAGGTCGAAGGAAAGCTACACCGAAAGGCAACATGACCACTATTCATCACCATGCCTGCTTCTCATTGTGAAAAGACACAATGACAATACTTTGCTGTCACGCTTACACAACAATCGGAAGCTGCTTCTGCACATCTGGGAGGAGACTGTAGAACTATTTCTATTCCTTTTCTCCCTTTGCATTAATCTTCATTTTTTTTAAAGTGTAATGCATAATGAAAATATTATAAAAGAAGAACCGCCACAAGAATATTCATCTCGTAAAGAATGACATTACAATGCCTTTCACTGAGGGCAAAAGAAACAAACTTTCAGCAAGCCAACATTAAAGTGATCTTGAGGTTAAACGAGGTTATTATGCAAGGAGCTTTGGGCTATCACTAATGACCCCCATAGTGTAGAAAAACATTTTCAATTCAGCTGCTTCTTAATTGGAAGCCACGAGTTACCTTAGCAAAGAGAAGACATCGTATGAGTTACGCACACAATTTGGATCCACTTGCAGATTCTTTTGGATTTCTGAGACACCCTTAAAGACAAACAAGACGATGCATTAACATTTTTTGTTTTGGTAACACTGAAATTAAAGTCTATCTGCCTAATTGAAAATATTCCACTCTCACGTTTTGTCCGCACACAGCGTTTACAGCCTAACCTTTACATGTGACATTCGTGTTTACCAACCTTCTCTCTTTATCCCCAAGCTACTTAGAAGCCTATTCTTATTAGATTTTGTCCCTCTTCTCTTTTATCAATAACTCAAGGCAATGAACATACCTAAGGCTCCTTCCTCCTCCGATTTCCCCCACAACAACAACCTTGTGAGGTGGGTTGGGCAGACAGAGAGTGTGGCTGACCCAAAGTCACCCAGCTGGCTTTCATGCCTAAAGTAGGACTAGAACTCACTGTCTCCTGGTCTCTAAGCCAACACTTTTAACCACGAGGCCAAACTGGCTCTCTAAGTTTCATCAGAAAGTTAATTTGATTTTTAATAAAACTGAAAAAATATTCTGGAAAGCTAATGTGCTATGCAGGTTGATGATTTTAAGAAGTTACAGACTCAGTGGATGTAAGCTTACCTTCCGTTCGTACAAGGCTCCATAATAGCCATCATTCAGCCCAAAAATGATTTCATTCGGGCTACGAGCATGTATCTGTTAAGTAAAACCAGTGTCACAGATTCAGTCAGCTTACTTTAAAGCCATTGTTTTAGTTCTTTTAGCACCCAGAGTGGCATTCTTTGTAGGGATCATTTGTTTTGTGGCATCCTTCTGTTATTCAGGTTCACCACTGACCCTATAGAGGGGAAAGGAAGAAGCTGAAACTCGATCCCATGAGTAGATTCATTTTCTGGGCCACAACGAACATTATAAGAGAGCTTAAAAACTAATACAAAAACACACATAACTTTCACTTTCAGGGGCCTAGCCCACCTCACAAAATCCAACATCATAATACATTTGTTAAGTCTTCAGTATTTATAGTCTACTGAAGTACGCCAAAGCTAAACATCTGGAATTCACTGAAGAAGCTTCTTAGATGAGAAGTGAAATGTTTTCAAGGAAAAACAGAAAGCAAGAGAGTCTAATGCCCTTTGGAAAAGCACCTTTGGGGCAACCATGACCTGGATGATTGAGAACCTCTATAGACATTTAACTATCTGGAACTTTTAACTAATTTGGCTAGATAACAAACAAGTAAATTGAATATACTTCTATCTGCAGATCGTCAACTTTCAAAATGAGTGATTAATGAGACAATCATGTAACCCACTGGCTCATCCTTTGAGAGTGTGGTCTGATGTGATGAGAATCATCATCATCATCATCATCTTAACGACCCCATAATCCCTTGCAGGGTAGAGTCTGGGCAACTGAATGAAGCCAAGTGTTTTAATGGCCGGATGCCCTTTTTGTCGCCAATGCAGAGTGATATTCAGCAGATATATTCTCAACGTGCCCAGAGAGAGAAATATTTGCCTCTACCTAGGATCAAACTCACAGCCTCCTAACTGTGACGTGAAAGCTCCATCTCTAGGCCACTGCAACACTCTGATATGACAAGAATGACCCTTACATATTAAACTGATTGTATTTCTTTTACCCTAAAGCTGGACAATCTTATAGTCATCTAAGGAAAGTATACATCATAAACTGAAAATCAATGTAAAGTTCAATATGTACTTAAACAAACAGGAAGATTATAAGCAGACAAATCAGTGGGAGTGACATTTGATTTCCTGCTGACTTCCCCATTGATTTTGCTTGTGGGAAACTGGCAGGGAGCGTTGAAATCATGATCACATGACTACAGGATTGCTGCAATAGCCACAATCTTGCACGCAGAACTGATCTGAACATTGTGGAAATTTTAATTCCATGGAGTAATGAGTCCCGGATTCTTTTATGCATTTTTAAAATTTTTAAATTAATGGGTATTAGGCCCCTTGACTTTTAAATTAATGAATTTTAGGCACCTTGATTCAAACATTGTTGTGGAATAATGTACAGTTTGGGCTATCTTGATGGTACACACAGTTAAGAGTTTTACTAACATATAGAGGATTTCTATTATCCTGTCAAAATTCTGTCCAGCATCTGCTAGCTTTGTATCTTGCGCCAAAAGTCCTTTGCAAAAGGCAACAAAGCTTTGTGGTTTTTTCCTTGAAAAAAATTCGTTTCTCATCCAAGACACTTCTTCAGTTCTTCCCATCAGAAGCTTCTTGGTTGAGAAGCGAAATGTTTTCAAGGGAAAAAACAACAACAACCAAGAAAGTTCAGTTGCCTTTTGAAAAGGATCTTTGGGACAACCATGACCTAGATATTCAGCATCTCCACAGACACTTATCCCTTGCAACAATTCTTTACTACTCCATCAACAGATATTTGCTATAAATATCCTTAAATAGCCAATCCAAGTTGAAACAGTATACTTTTCTTTTACCTGCTGGCCCAAATATTTGAGTCCATCGAGATTGACTTTCCACTCAATCAGTAGCTGATAGGTATCATTCTTGCCACCCCATATCCTCACCACAAAGCAGGATACAGACGTATCAAGGCGGTCAGGCATAAGACCAAAATCAAGGCTTCGCCATGTTGGATTCTGTGAGGGTGGAAGAAGAGAAAATGAACTGTAAATATTCCAGATTGTTTCCCCACAAAGAGATTAGTATAGCGGTAATCCTCGACGTTAAGAACGGAATTGAATCCGTAATTAGAGTCCAAAGTCATGCGTGATCATTAAGCAGGTTACCATGTGGCCATGCTAATTTTACCAATTTTGCTCCTTTTTTTGCAGCAGTCATTAAATGGATCCACTTTATGGTTCTGTTATCATTCGTAAATGCTAGAAATCAGCAAAAAATGCTGAAGATTGCACTTTCATAACCACAGGATGCTGCAAATAACTGATGATGTGAGCCGGTTGCTAAACGTCCCTAATGCAATTATGTCATTATTTTAAAAAAGTCTTTACCTTTTATGATTCTAAGCTGCCCAGAGTTGCCTTGAGGTGAAGATAGGTGGCCTACAAATTTTAAAAACAAATAACACACAAAAAATAACACGGAGTGTGTGTGTAGGGACTTCAGAACTTCAAAAATGGGCTATTAAGTAACTCTGGGGAGGTCTGTTTGAACTTGGAATGGTGGTTCAGGGACCGGATGTTAAACAAGGATCATGGCATGCCCCTGTTGGAGTCTGATTCTGAGGGGGAGTTGAACAGGTGACAGGGAGTGGGAGTGTGGCTCTGGTGGCTGTGAAGGAAATTGGGGAAGGGCACAGGCTGGCTGGGCATTCAGAGGAAGACCCAGGCCCACCCTCTCTTCATCCTAGGCACGCAGGGAGGAATGGATAAGGAAGCAATGTGGGTTACGGGGGAGAAAAAGGCCCTGATTCCCTTCATTAGCTGCAGCTGAGCAAACAGGATAAAGAGGGTGTTTGCGTATAGCTCCTTGCTGGAAGCAAAGCATGCATTATCTTTGCTTATCAAGTCCTATCTGGGTTCTGGCATCCTCCCAACTGTATGTGTTTTGTTATCTTTTTGTTCTGCAATTCTTTATCCTGCCGTGTCTCATTAATTGCTGCGGTTTGTGGTTTGTGTTGGTGTGTATTTCTAATTTATATGTTGAAACCCAAGACTGATTTAAAGAAGGGAAATTTTTGTTTTCCTGGGAGAGTTTTTTCTCCAGCTGATGATAACTGAACATTGGAGGCCAAGTTGGAGGAATTAAAGGGACTTTACCTGCTTTTGTGGCTTTGTTGCTTTTGTGCCATGCCCTGGGTCATCACAGATCACCTGTGTGTTCAAAAAGGCTTCCAAAGATTGAGTTTCTCACTCTTTGTGCTCAACATTTGTGCAGATGCAGCCAACTGCTTGGTCACATAAGTCCTCAACTTACAACAGTTCATTTAGTGACCCTTCAAAGTTACGACGGCACTGAAAAAAGGGGACAAAGACCATTTTTCACACTTACAACCTTTACAGCATCCCCATGGTCAAGGGATCAAAAGTCAGCCACTTGGCAACTAGTTCACACTTATGATCATCGCAGAGCCCCAAGGTTCTGTGATCCCCTTTTGTGGACCCCTCTGCAAACCAAATCAATGGGGAAGCCAGATTCACTTAACAACCAGATTCACTTAACAACTTATCCACTGCAGCAATTCACTTAATAACTGTGGCAAGAAATGTCGTAAAATGGGGCAGAAAGCACTGAACAAACGTCTCCCTTCACAACAGAAGTTCTGGGATCAATCGTGGTCGTAAGTCAAGGATAGCCTGTAATAGGTTTCCAAAGAACCTCGAAGGGCAAGCGATCTGCATTTGCTCCAAAGTTACAACTATTGCAGAATCCGTTCCATTCATGGGAGAGTCAGCTGCTCAGGGTTGATGGGAATAGCTTCATTGGGAACAGACAAGAGAAGGTGCTACTCAGACCTTTAGGTCAGTGAGGGCTAACCTTTTCAGCACCAAGAGCCCAAAGCATGCGGCCTCCCCTGCACATGTGGCCACGACCCCCGCGCATGCATACGCGCCTCCCATGCTCCCACGCATATGCGTGTGACCCCTGCACCCTGTGCATGTCTCCCTTGCAGATACATACACAACCCCCGCATGTACGCCCTGCAATTGCACATGATCCCATGTCCACCATGCCCTTCCACGCAGGTGCATGCAACCTCCACACATGCCCTGACCCCCGCACATGTGCGGCAGAGACCCGAAGACCAGCTGGCCAGCGGGAGGTGCGGGTGCGCATACGCGGCTGAGCTGAGCTGGGGTGATGGCTCACATGCCCAGAGAGAGGGCTCTGGGTGCCACCTCTGCCACGTTTGCTGTAGGTTCACCATCATGGCTCTAGGTCCTTGGCCATGGTGACTGTTAGGATGCAGCAGAATCATTAATTAAGTCCAAAATGTAGGTGTCTCTTTATCTGAACCCAAAGTGCTGCAAGGCCCCTAATGTGGATAGCAATAGCCCTTAGCACTTATGTACGACTTCACAGTGCTTTCTGGCCTTCTCTAAGTGGTTTACAGAATCAGCATGTTGCCCCCAACAATCTGGGCCCTCATTTTACCCACTTCGGAAGGACGGAAGGCTGAGGGAAGGAGGGAGGGAGGGAGGGAGGAAGGAAGGAAGGGCAATAGCACTTAGACTTATATACCGCTTCACGGTGCATTTACAACCCTCTCTAGGCGGTTTACAGAGTCAGCGTGTTGCCCCCAACAATCCGCGTCCTCCTTTTACCCACCTCGGAAGGACGGGAGGCTGAGTCAACCTTTGAGCCTGGTGGGATTTGAACTGTCAAATTATAGGCAGCTGGCTGCAGAAGTAGCTTGCAGTACTGCACTCAACCACTGCGCCACAGAGGCTCCTTACACAGGTAGTATAAGAATCGTCCTCAACATACGACCGCAACAGGGCTCAAAGTTTTATGTTGCTAAGTGAGAAGTTTGTTAAATGAGCTTTGCCCCATTTTACAACTTTCTTGTCACCTTTGTTAAGTGAATCACTGCAGCTGCTAAATTAGTCACACAGTTGCTGAGTGAATCTGGTTTCTCCATTGACTTCACTTGTCAGGAAGGTCGCCAAAGGCGATCATTTGACCTAGGGCAGTGGTCCCCAACCTTTTTTGTACCAGGGACCAGTTTCACGCAGAAACACTTTCAAGGACTGGCAAAATCAATTCTTCCCCAATAGTAAAGGGCTTCTTAGCTTTAGCAATGCGGTCCATGTAGTTAGGCACGGAAGTTAGCGCAGAAGTCAGGCGAGGGCAGAAGTGGTTGTCTTTCAAAATAAGACACCCGGAAGCAAAAACATATTTTTATGTATATTTTAGTCACGATTATTCATTTTTTGCGGCCCGGTACAAAATGATCCACAGACCGGTACCGGTCCAGGGCCCGGTGGTTGGGGACCCCTGATCTAGGGCACTGCAACCATCATAAATCTGAGTCGGCTGTCAAACATCTGAATGTAAATCGTGTGCCCATGGGGAGTAAGTCATTTTTTTCAGTGCTATGGTAACTTTGAACGGTCACTAAGTGAACTTTTATAATTTGAGGACTATCAGATCTGGGAATTAGGACTATCCCCCGTATTGGAAAGACTTTTTCCAGGGGGACAGGTGTATACCTTTTGGGAGCTCTGCTTAATTACAAATTGTCATGAAAAGCTTCCCTAACAATTGATGGACCTTACCTGAATCAAAAAAGACTCTCTTCTGTCATCCATTTCCTAATTAACCTCACAAATTGCACTCAGCATGGAGCTATTCTTCAAAGATGGTCAGGAAATTGATTCAGACCATCACTGCCCAACTATTATGTGATGCTACTTGAAAAGGCAATACTGGCTACCCGTGACCTATCAAGATCAATATAGCGTACTTGTTTTCTATTCGCTCGATAGACCCCTTTGCCCTTCAGCTCAAACAAGCATTCAAGATGGCTATGCAAAATGTTAAAGCCACCATTCAAAAGACTGGGGGGGGGGATCATTACCAATAAGTTCCATATGCTAGTATGAGTACCAATAAAGGAGAATATCTGTAGCTCAGGGTTAAAATGAGGGGTCCTTGGCGCTCTCTGGGCTTGATTGTTTTAGAATAGAAAGGAAGGGAAGGGAAGGGAAGGAAAGGGAAAGGAGTAGAAAGGAATGGGACGGAGTGGAAAGGAACGGAATGGAGTGGAAGGGAATGGAATGGAGTGGAAAGGAAAGGGAATGGAGTGGAAAGGAACGGAATGGAGTGGAAGGGAATGGAATGGAGTGGAAAGGAAAGGGATGGAGTGGAAAGGAACGGAATGGAGTGGAAGGGAATGGGACGGAGTGGAAGGGAATGGGAATGGAGTGGAAGGGAATGGGACGGAGTGGAAAGGAATGGAACGGAGTGGAAAGGAATGGGATGGAGTGGAAGGGAATGGGATGGAAATAGGATAGAATAACAGGGTCTTCCAGTCCTTCCCTGCTCAAGCAGGAAACGCGACACCATTTTAGACAAACAGTTATCCAACTGCTTTTTGGAAAACTTCCAGTGTTGGAGCATTCACAACTTCTGTAGGGAAGTTGATCCACTGGTTAATTGTCCTCACAGTCAGGAAATTTCTCCTTAGTTCCAGGTTGCTTCTCTCCTTGATTAGTTTCCACCCGTTGCTTCTCATCCTGCCTTCAGGGGCTTTGGAGAAGAAGCTTGACTCCCTCTTCTTTAGCTCCTGAGATACTGGAAGTGTTATCACGTCCCCCGTAGTCCTTCTTTTCATCAAATTATACCTACCCAATTCCAACAACCATTCTTTATGTTTTAGCCTCGAGTCCCTTAATTGTCTTTGTTGCTCTTCTCTGCACTCTAGAGTGTCAATATCTTTTTTACATCGTGGCAAACAAAACTGGATGCAGTATTTCAAGTATGGCCTTACCAAAGCTTTATAAGATCATATGATCCTGATGAAACATTTTTGTGCAAACGTTTCATTACCCTGACTAGGTACCATCATCAGTGCTAGTGAGTAGACATCTAGGAAGCCCTAGGAACCAAGAATTTAGCCCATCCCATCCCGATTTGCTCTGTCCCCTCAGACCTGCAGGGGAGCCCTTCTCATATTCTTTCAGGCTGCAGCATCAAGGAGGCTGCCTTCTCAGTAACATCCCTCCCAATTACAACCATGGAAATCCTACAAGAATTCTTGGTTCCACCTCTATTCATTTCCTTAACACAAATCAATCTTCTCAGACTAGTAACAGCTACGTTAATCTTGTGGGATACAGGTCGTCCTTGACTATGTTGGACAACACCAATCGGCCGAGCAGGTGCAGAGGGCTGAGGAGAGCGAGGACTCAGATGAGAGGCCAGGACCATTAGGGAGTAGACTGCTGCCTTCAGATATTGTGGGGGCTGGCAGCAGCAATGAGGAGGTTCCCGAGGAGCCTGTGCCAAGTGCACGTGCATGCAGGGCTGCTCGCAGGAAAGAGTTACAACAGCATGGGCAACTTGGGAGTAAGGCTGCAAGATAATGGCCCCTCCTTCAAGAAGATAAAAGCCAGCGGTGAATTGGATGTTCTTTGCAGAAGGCAAAGACATTTTGAACTCAGCCTCTGGACGTTGCAAGTGGTATTTGAAGACTCTTGTATTGCAAATTATTTCTTTTCTGTTATCTTTCGGCAAGTCTCGCATAGCTTGGCAAGACTTGTGCTTATCGCAGCTAATTATTTTGCAGAAGCATTAAAAGATTTCTGTTTCCTTTGGATTGTGTTTGATTTGTTGGAAAAGGGCATGGGTCAGAACACAACCACAATGGAGCCCAAAATTCAGGTTGCGAAATGAGGCATTTGCTAAATGAGTTTCATCCCATTTTTTGACTTTTCTTGCCACGTTTTGTTCATTGTTAAGTTTGCAATATGGTTGTTTAAGCGGATCTGGCTTCCCCACTGGCTTTGCTTGTCAGAAGGTTGCAACAGGGGAACACATAACCCTGGAACACTGCAACCGTCGTAAATATGAGTCGTCCGTGGCCAAGCGGCTGAATTTTGATCACGTGACTGCAGGGATGCTGCAATGGTTGTAAATGTGAAAGACGATCCTGTCACCTTTTTTCAGTGCTGTTGTACTGGTAACTTCAAACGGTCACTAAACAAGCTGTTGTAAGCTGAGGACTACCTGGACTTATCACACCTGGCTACACCAGGTAACTAAACCAGTTGTAACGGGGGCATCTACAGTGACAGTCATTGGCTTCAAAATGGCAGGCAGAACTCAGCAGCTAAATCGGCTTTTATTATTTTATTTATGTAAAATACTTATATAACCACTCATCCTGCAAGCAACACTGGGTCTCTCTCAAACCAAAGTTAAAGCAATATACAAACTCCATATCAAAAGTCCAAAGATTAACGTGTTGCATTAAAAACAACAAAACCTTTTTTATTTCATGCAAGGAATGCAATAAACATTAAAAAGGGATAGTGCTCACCCTGTCACATCCCAGCATTTTGAAGCCAATTACTGTTACTGCAGAACCTCCAGGCTGCAGCCACTTAAAGGAGCGCCAGTCTTTCCCTTGGACTATCGTGGCTGCCTTATACTGTACAAACATGCATTCCATACTATGATCCACAAAAATCTATTTAAAAGTTAGCTAGCAGTCTTTGGTTTAAAGCAGTAATAGATACAATCTGCACAGGGAGTGACACGAGGGAAAAAACTGTCCCATTTTGTGTTAATAAACATTTTAGAGCAAGGGTGGGCCCCTATGGTGATTATACTACCTGTGGGCTTCAATTCCCAGAATTCCTGAGCCAGCACAAATTCTGGGAGTTGAAGTACACAGGTTGTAAAGTCGCCAGAATTGCCCACTCCTAGTTTAAAGGAAAAAATTAAAGGAAAACCTTAGTAAAGATAATAACAGCTCACTTACCAGTGAATTCTTTATGACCTCACTCTTATAAAATTCTATTAAGAAAAAAAGAAAAAAAAAGAAATTAAATGGAAGTTAGAGATCACATTGCACAGATTCCAAAGGATATCGAGCCAGGAGAGCAAAACAGCGTTTGCTAATTAAACCAAGTGGAAATTCTAGAGATGTCAAGGTATACAAACAACGGTTGTTATAAAGTATTATCCTTAAATTACATGAAAATGAAGCCTGTGGGAACTCATACCTACTGAACACTTTTTATCGGAAAAATCAGCTTTTTTTGATAGCCTATAAAAATCAAGCTCTGTATCTTCTGAAAAGAGTAAGTTTTTATCAAAGAAATCACAAAGGTTCTTCAGTATCTAATCAGCATAAAGAAGATTGCAGCCAAGAGCACAATATTTGATGGTGGGACGGGCACATCAGCAAAAACAGGCATTAATAGCTCTGGAGAGGTCTGTCATAACTTGAAATGGTCGCTAAGGGACCAGTCATTAAGCGAGAACTACCTGTATCTTTCAGCTACTCAGGCCAATAGGTGATGCAACCAGAGATGGGATTCAAATTTTTAACGACCGGTTCTGTGGGCGTGGCTTAGGTGGTGGGCTTGGCTTGGTGTTATGTGACTGGGTGGATGTGGCTTGGTGGTCATGTGACTGGCTGGGTGTGGCCAACTGAATATCACTCACATCGAGGCACGCATCTCCTCGCCTGGCCTCTCATGACTGTGGGGATGCTGCAACAGTCATAAGCGTGAAAAACGGTCATAAGTCACTTTTTTCAGTGCCATTGTAATTTTGAAGGGCCACTCCACACAACCAAAGTACCAGCAAAGAAGGGGAAAAAACTCCAGGGAAGTTCCTTTCGTCTAGTCCTGCCAAGAATGTAATAAGGGTTAACGGAGAGGCCATTTCTGTAAGCAACACCAGAATGTTTCCTTCCTGCCTTCCTTACAGGATTAGGCCAGTAATTTCTTCTAAGAACCGGTTCTTTGAACTGCTTAGAATGTTAACAACCGGTTCTCGCGAATAGGTGCGAACTGGTAGAATCCCACCCCTGGATGCAACCCTTAGTCTGAGAGATACTGATGATTATTCAAAGCTTAGTTATTGAGATGCACACTAGAACGGTGTGATGTATTTTCATCCAGTTATCAGTAAACAAAGGCACATTAATCAGATCACACAAACCCAAAATCTAAATGTTCAAATTGTTCTCAATTAAATATTAAATACAGGAAGTTCTTGACTTGCAACCACAATTGAGTCTAAAATTTCTGTTGGTATGTGAGACACTTGTTGAGTGAAGTTTGTTCAATCCGACTCAAGGTTGACTCAATCTTCCGTCCTTCTGAGGTCGGTAAAATGAGGACCCAGATTGTTGGGGGCCACAGGCTAACTCTGTAAACTGCTCAGAGAGGGCTGTAAAGCACTGTGAAGCAGGATGTAAGTCTGCTATTGCTTAGGGAGGGAGGGAGGGAAGAGGCTGACTTGGTAAACTGCTTAGAGGATTGGAAAGCACTATGTAAGTACTTCAACTATTGTTCTGTTTTACGACTTTTCTTGCCACGGTTGTTAAGTAAATTGCTACAGTTGCTAAATTAGTGACAGGGTTTTTAAGTGAATCTGCCTCCCCGCTGACTTTGCTTGTCAGAAGTTCGCAAAAGGGGATCACGTGATCCTGGGACACTGCAATCATCATAAATATGAATCAGTTAAAAACTGCCAAATTTTGATCATGTGACCACAGGGGTGCTGCAACGGTCATAAAATGTGAAAAATTGTCACTTTTTTCAGTGCTGTTGCAACTTTGAACAACCACCAGACGAACTGTTGTAAGTCAAGGACTAGCTGTATATAAATATTAATTGAAAGTTCACATTAGTTGTTTTTACACTCTTATGAGGACTACGGTAAGAGATGGCTGAGATTTTGCATTTGGTGCAAACGTGGTTAATTAGCACTATTGAAATACCTCATCAGGCAGCCCATGGAATAGCAGCTTGTTAATAGATAATACCACTAGAAGGATATTCAGGGATATGTTAATTAAAAAAATTATGGGTTGTGCGGAAATGAAAAGTTTCCTATAGAGTTGCAAGAGAAGGAAAAAAGAGAATTCTATATGGTCTGGGAAAACCTATATACTTGGATAGATAACAGGAATAATAGTTGATATATAATGTAAATATGAATAATGTATATATGTATACAGATATGAATAATGGAAGATGGAAAAAACTGATGCCACAATGTATTGCAAAAATGATTTGTGGTTTTTTTTAAAAAACTGTAAAACTTTAATAAAAAATTTTTTTTAAAAAAAAGGCTATTCAGTGATTGGCTTCAAACAACCAGATTAAGTAAAATCATGTAACAAAACTGTTATATATTACCCAGCACACAACAGGAAAAAAAAGTACAGGCAGTCCTTAGAACAACTCATTTAGTGACTGCTCAAATTTACAATGGCACTGAAAAAAATTGACTTATGACCATTTTCGCATTTACAACCGTTGCAGCCTCCCCATGGTCATGGGATCAAAATTTGGATGCTTGGGAATTGGTTCCTACATATGGTGGCTGCAGGGTCCCGAAGTCACGTTGATTCCCCTTTTTCTACCTTCTGACAAGTAAAGTCAATGGGGAAGCCAGCCATAAGAACCCTCATAAAATGCTCTAGATCAGAGGTCTCCAACCTTGGCCAGTTGAAGTCCTTCAGACTTGAAGTGGCCAAGGTTGGAGACCCCTGATCTAAAGAGAATTTCCCCTTATGCCCAAAAGTCCCCCCCTTTTTTTTTTGGTTCCTCTCCTGTGCTGGAAATAAAGATAATGCAAAGGAAAACCAAGTGATTATTTTTTTGAATAATGAAATCTTCTTCCATAGCATCTATTATGTATGAATGAAGGTGAATATACATGTCCCAAGGATAATGTTGCAAGATCCAATTTGAAAGTGATGGGAGCTTCATCACTGGAGGCTTTCAAGAAGAGACTGGACTGCCATCTGTCAGAAATGGTGTAGGGTTTCCTGCTTGGGCTGGGTATTGGACTAGATGACCTACAAGGTCCCTTCCAACTCTGGTCATCTGTTATCGGGACCAGAAATTTTGTCTTTTGAGCTTTCGGACTCGTGCTGGAGCCTGTCTTGAGGGAACTTCTCTCTAGCCTAGAAAGGCTAGAGAGAAGTTCTCTGAGGATGGAGGGAATGAGTACAAAAGCTCGCAATACAAAACCTCTGGTCCCGGTGACAGACCCAGATTAGATCCTGTATTATGTATGTATGTATTTGATTTCTGTTACTGCCCATCACGGTATCTAATCCTAGCCTATTTTTCAGTCATCAACTATGTAAAATATCACATGCCATTTGGGAAGGAATATTGTTGTGGTTCACCGGCAGCCTATGCAGACAGCAGCGGAATCAGACAGTGGGGAAGAATGGAGACCAGTCCAGGAGTCTGGGGAGGACTTGGATGAGGGTCCTGCATCCAATGCAGAGATGGGGCTAGGACCATCTGGGAGTGGGGTGCTGACTCTGGAGCCTGGCAGCAGTGAGGCAGAGGACCTAGGGGAGCCTGTTCCCAGTGCACGTGTGCGCATAGCTGCTAGGAGGCAAGAGCAGCTGAGACAAAAAGGGGCAACTTGGGAGTAAAGCTGGGAGGTGACTGCCCCTCCCATAAGGGATAAAGGACAGGCAAAGGTGAAGAAACCTTTTCAGGAAGCAGTCATTCGTTCTGTTAGGATTAAACCTTGAAGCTGTGTGTACTTTGTACTGAGGTTGGTTTTTTATAGTTCATTTGGCACTTTAGTTGTTGGCAGCCAAAGGAAAGGTGGGTGCTTATCTCCAGAGACTGGGACTCATTACCGGCTGGGAATGAACATAATTCCCAGTGTTGAAATAAAACAAGAATTGTTTTAACTAAGAGTGTGCTTAATTATGGTCTTGGAATCCCTGGTCAGAACAAATATAAAGAACTCTAAAGAGAGACTTCCTAGACCAGGGGTGTTAAACTCAAGGCCCGTGGACTGGATCCGTCCCACAGGATGCTTAGATCTGGCCCACGGGGCTGCCCTGGAAACAGCGAAGGACCGCCCCACAGTGCCTCTGCCAATGAAAACAGAGCTTGGGAGGGACACCCGCGGCCCTCCCAAGCTCCATTTTCACTGGCAGAGGGTTGCAGGAAGCTGTCGCAGCTGAAAATTGAGCTTGGGAGCCCATTTTTGTTGGCACAGTGCTTGGGTCACCACAGGCACCCCTGACATGAGTGACATTGAGCTGGCCACACCCACCCCAGCCCCCCAAGGTCAAACCCAGCCCTGATGTGGCCCTCAATGAAAACGAGTTTGACACCCCTGCCCTAGACAAACTGAGCAGATGGAGATCAATGACAAGAAACATCTGTTTACCTTTACATATATTTATGTTGTCGCACAAGTGAAGGGTGAAATAGGTGTCCAGGAGGCGATACCCGTTCCTATTGACAATATTCCGGGCTGCAATGTTACGCAAATGCCTGAGGCGACGCTGGAAAAGAAAATGTTACAAATATTAAGCAATGTTCGTGTTATTATTAAGCTGTTTAACAAATGCGGTGTTGTTTAACATGTAACACTGGGTAAGAACAGCTCATGTTTGTTTTGAGATGTTTTTATTCTTTATAAAATTTTGTTCTCAAAGATCCAGCCTGCTATTGTCCTTCTGTCATGGCCTTTCAAATAAAAGTCCTACATGTGTTCCTTACATGTGTAAAAAGCAAAATAAATTCTCTCGCTATATGTAGCTTCAGTTAAAAATGTACAGAAAGCCCTCCTATAGTTCTTGCAGACAGCTGATCATTTGCATTCTTTTAGAGACTTATTGAGGCCACTTGGAGATTTGTTTACATCTCAGGGTCACCTGAGTAGGGCAAATGGGTCTGGAGCCTTCTTGGAACTGCTGAAACATCTTGCAGAAAGCACAGCTCCACAACAGGATCCTTTCAGCAGTTCCAAGAAGGCTCCACACTCATTTGCACCACTCAGGTGATCCTGAGGACACAGACAAACCTCCAAGTGGCCTCAACGACTCTCTAAAAAGAATGCAAATGGCACCTGTATAAATATAAATCCTTCCATCCTTTACCACCCAGTCTGAGCTGAAGAAGCTTCTTGGGTGAGAAGAAAAATGTCTTCAAAGAAAAAAAACAAACAGAAAATCCAGTTGCCTCCTGAAAAAAAAGCACCTCTGGGGCACTGAAAAACAGTAATATTTAACAGAAAGCAGCAGTACATAGGAGTATTTCACTAATTCCAACCTCCCACAGCTTCCTCTGCAAAGCACTTACAAATCACACTATGACCAGTGCCAATTAAAATTATCTTTATCCACTTCATTCTGAACAAGAAAATTACATTACAATCTCAATAGCTATTAACTGTTAACATGGTTTAAGCCCATTAACAAGAACTACAAAACTGTTTTCCAGGAAGAAAGCAAGAGATAAAAACCATCTGGAGAAAGACAGTTTCCCTAAACTATTCAAATACCGTTTTAAAACAAAAAACATTTGTTGAGCAGTAAGCTAAAAACTACGGCTTATAAACTAGAATGCTTGGCTTCCCACTTCTCACTGAACAGCAATAACTCTTTCAGCAATTTAGTGTTAGATGAAATTTTAATTCCCCCTGACTACATCTACATTTTACACATAATTTGTTTTACTCAATTTGCAACACAAGCTGCATATAGCAATCTATGTGGAAAGAAGCATGAAATTCTTTAATAAGCCATAGATTTTTTAAATCAATGAGTCATGGTTTGTTATAAATATGATGGATTAATAGATAAATAAACCTAAGGGTTTGCAACTTTCCATTCATTCCTTTATTAGAAGTATTAAATGAGACTACACAAAAAAAACAAGCCTTTTCCAAATACATATCATTCTCTACATGAAAACTTGAATGTGTCACTATCAAACACTGGGCAACCAAAGGGAAAACATTAATAGGTAATGATTCTGTCTTGTTTTTATGAATCTTATAAATTTCTGAGCTGTAGTGGTCCCATGGTTAGAATGCAGTATTGCAGGCTTATCTCTGCCCACTGCCAGGAGTTCAATCCTGACAGGCTCAAGGTTGACTTCCAACAGTAAACAATCAGTAAAATGAGGGCCTAGATTGTTAGGGGCAAGATGCTGACTCTGTAATCTGCTTAGAGAGAGCTGTAAAGATAGAGCTGCACTAAGGAGCAGTATAAGTCTAAGTGGTACTGCTATGGCTAATATCCTTTCATTAGAAACTTGAGTCAATAGAGAATCATATTCTTTCTCTTCTAGGGAATTTGCTCTTGAAAGAAAAAAAGAAGAGGCTGTTATGAAACTCTTCCCTTACCATTTCCTACTGTTGTTTTTATGCACATCAAACTTCCTCTTTATCAGTTTACTGGGCCAGGGCAGGGCATCAACAGGCTCTTGTAAGAGTGCCAGTCAAACATTGCAGCAAAAATATGTTGTACGCATCTTCCTAAACATTTGCAAAAAATCAATTGGACCACTGTGGCAAGATCTATACGGGGCTGCCCTTGAAGAGCATTTTCAGCTGCTCCAAAACAGCGGTTCCAGGAGGTATGAACATTTCATGATACACTGAATAGCACCATGTTTTGAGAATTGCACTAGCTAGCAATTGAGTGTGATTCAAAGTTCTAATAACTGAATGAAAGCCCTTCATGGAACACAAAGCCTGGATATCTGCAAGGACTTTATGAAGTAACATCTGCCTTCTGGATAACATCAAATAAGGTGGGTTCCATCTGTGTCCCTTTATTAAGGGACTGTATCTTTAGGGGCTATGGACAGATAGCAACAGTCTTTAGTCTTATATACCGCTTCACAGTCCTCTACAGCCCTCTCTAAGTGGTTTTACAGATTCAATCTATTGCCCCCAACAATCTGGGTCCCCATTTTACCCACCTTGGAAGGATGGATGAATCAACCTTAGCTGGTCAGGATCGAACTGTTGGCAGTTGATGCCTTTTCAATCACTGCTTCTTCCTTTGGCCTAATCTGGAATTTGAGTCATGACAACTGGACTTCTTTTTCTTTTTTGGTTTCAAATGTTTCACTGCTTATCCAAGTAGCTTCTTCAGTCCTTTGGAGTAGCATTTTCCTGGACCTCCTCTCCTCTCTCTTAGAAAGTCAGAGCTGGTTGTTCCAAAAGATCTTAGCAGCTGAAATAGATTGGCTACTCTAGCTATGAAAGTTGCATTATGGTTGGTTGGATTGTTGTGTGTTCCTAGTCCTATATATGTGATTTTATAAATTATATGGATTGTTACTTTTTGTGTTTGTGTTCTTCTGAAGATACAGAAGTAGGGAATATATGACATTGAGAGTGATTCTAATATAAGTGGTTTATAAGCTCTGGAAATGCTTGAATAAATACATTTATATTCTGGATCTTAAATAAGACGCCTCAAAATGCCAAACATCGTTAGGCTTCATACATCACCAGATTTTGTTAAGATTCTTTTAATTTTTTACATGGTCTTACACACTTTTAAAGTATGTTTAAATATTTTTGTATTGCTTTTCATTTTTGTAAGCCATTCAGAGTTATGCATTTGAGATATATAGCCATCTGTCTCAAATGCATGACTCTGGGTGGCTGTATAAATCAAAATAAGTACTTTTAAAAAAAAAAATTAAATTAAATTGGAAGCTAACATACCGGTATTATAAAATTAATATCACCCTCAAAGATAGTATTTAGTTTCAAGAGTGCTTTCGGGTTCTTACAGTGCCTCACTAATGTCTGGAACAATGTAAGAATGAAGCCTCCAACTATTAGGGGAAATTTGACCACCTGTTTAAAAAAATAAGCTGCTGTAGGAAGTTAGCACCCACTCCTCTCCTAGAAAAATGAAATATCCTCAGAAATATTAAAAAGGCAGAATATTTCCCCTTAAAAGAAAAGTAGAAACTCAGAAGCAGAAACTCACCTCAGAAGCAGAAGCTCACCCCCACTTTTGTTAATGGGTAGGCCATTAAGGCCTGGGCCAGAATATTCTACATAACAAAGCGCTCTACCCATCTCATCATCTGGCCTGGGAAGATTGCATCAGTCAGCACCCGGGTGAAGCCATGTGGTCCAGCTAAGACTACCACCCCGGGAGTCTGACAGCCAATGGGATACACATTTCTTACTCAGGAACAGGAAACACTAAGGTAGGGCCCAACAGAGGATATAAAATAATTGCACTCTCAGCATCTTTGCCCCTTGTTTTTTTTTTCCTTCACCCAACATCTTGAAGCATGTGATCATCCGTTCCACTTTGGAGCTCCAAGCCATGTAGTTCTGTCCAACGTTAAGCCATCTTTCCAAACAGCCTCCATGTTTCCAGTGTCTTTTTCCCCACTTGGAACTGAACCCAGAAGGATATTTCTTCCAACATTGTAATGATAGATAATTTCTGAGAGGCTATGGCAGTCCCAGGTAGTTGTGTGAATAAAATCTAGAGAAATCTCTGTTGTATCTAAAACACAGCAGATGTTAGAATTCAAGCAACATCTCCATGAAGAGGTGTTCTTTACTTCTAAATAAAAATATATCTGCTGACTGAATACCAACAATCAGCAAAGCAACTTCAAAGAGATCAACTGATGCCAGTGTAACTACTCACAATGTTAAGCTCATGTTATTACTCAAATACTACTCAACGGAATGTACTAAGAATATAGGTTGGCTTTGTTCTCCTTAGTAGCCTATTCACAGCCAAACAGGAAAATAACTCCCGTGGAGTATTAAGCTCAATAAGAATTTTATGAGTTGAAAAAGTTGCTGGTCATAAATTTTTAAGAGACTGACTCACACAGAACGTGTGATAAACATTCGCTTCCAACACTTTGCTGCTTTAAATTATTGTAACAGTTTGTTTGTGCAAATTGTTCTACAGGAAAGGAAAAATGAAAAACCAAAAATATAATACTTTATAGCCATAAGAAAAAACCTTCTTCCAGCATGCAAATTAAATTTCCCCAGTTAATGGAAACTCCTTCTGAAACAATACTGCAATTTAATGAATCGCTCACATGCTGAACTATTTTTAAGACTTAGAAGATTACTGGAAATTAGCTTCATAGCAAATGCCACTGGGCTCCTCCTACCTTTAGGACCATTCTCAGGACACTGGAAAAAACAATTACATCACATTAATGCCAACAAATATAGTGAATGACAATTCCAATAATTATCAGTCAGTATGAAGATGAAATCCATTATATCCAGAGGACACCAAACTGGGATAAGTTATAAAGCCCGCCCAAAGAATTTTCTTTTTTATCCAAGTTCTTACAATTGTCAGGGCATATTATTCAAACAGCTATTCAAGAACAGAAACACAGGTCATGCCTGACAAGCAACTGTTTATAAGCTACTAAAGCTGTTGCAAATGAAGGCAATCTTGAATGAACTTGTGACTTTCACCTCAAAGAATTACTGAGGTTAAAAACTAGAAACTACAGCATCCCTGAAAGAGAGATAAATTAAAGAGAGAGAATTAACCTACATTTCCAACTTGTAACTCTGTAGAAATATAGTCATTTATGCTGTCCGAGCTTACGGATTTGCATGTAGGCATTTCATCACCTGAGTAGACAACATAATCAGTGCTGGTGAGTGGTGTATAAAGTAGCTTACCAGGGTTAGAGGGAGTGTGGTTTTTCTCCCTGGTAGTTCTTTATCAAAATTATACCCCCACCAATCCTGGCAAAGCAAGCTACTGTGTATGAACAGGCAGCAAACACCACATTCACCAATGCTGATGATAGCAATAGCACTTAGACTTTATGGTGCTTTCCAGCCCTTCTCTAAGCAGTTTACAGAGTGAGCTTATTTGCCCCCAACAATCTGGGTCTTCATTTTACCCACCTTGGAAGGATGGAAGGCTGAGTCAACCTTGAGCCTGGTGGGATTTCACTGCCAAATTGCAGGGAGCCAATAGTCAGCATAAGTGGCCTGCAGTATAGCACTCTAACCACTGCGCCACCAGGCTCTGATGTTGTTGCCTAGTCGGGTGATGAAATGCTTGCAAGCAAACCCCCAAGCTTAGAGACTACATGGCTGCCACAGTTCAACCCTGAGCTACACAAATTACCTTCTTTTGGTATCAGTACAAATAAATGTGTAATTATTCAGCTATGTTATGTGAGACTTGTCTCCACTTTATTAAACATTACACACAGAAAAGAGAATTTAGGTCTACTCCATAATGGGGGCCTCTTCACGGCAGCTACAACTCAAGTATCACACCTCTGCAAGCCTAATACTAAATTAATAACTTATGGGCCAAAGTAGAAGCCTATCAAGGCAACTTGACACTTTCTTCCCCTCTTGCTTATGTAGCTGTATCTGGTAACCTCAACAAAAGGGGTTATAGAAAATTTATTCAGCTATTTCAACCAGTGTTATCTGCCCTGGGATTTGCTAAGAGAGTAAAATCTAAGGACAAGCTTACCCTGTTTTGATTCAGAGTGCCAAGAAGTTAGGAAAGAATTGGCTGGGCACTTCAATCAGCTTCACATTCCACCCAGGGACTTTTATTCTGAAAAAACTGCCAGAAATTAAAGAAATAGACTTTTCCAGGACTTCTTGAAATACTTAGCATGATCACAAGCTAAGAATGTTTGGGTGCTTGATAGCTACTTATCCAATCACTAGGTCCTTTTCATTCCCTTTTCTTTTGTTAGAAAAAGTGTAAGTACTTTAGAATATTGCTGACACTTAAGAGGAACTAAATTGGATCTAGAGCTCAAAACAAACAGCTCCCAATTTCAACCTCTGAGGGAACAGGCCTTGAACAACTTAAGTCTGCTAAAACCCAACTTTTGTTATAAACACTGCTTTTTATTCATTCCTTTCTCTGGAATTTCTTGTATGTTTTACTTCTCTGCTAATGGCCAGCCTGTAAAATAACTGCAGCTTCCCATATTGTGCTTCACATTGTTGTGCCGTTCTGTTAAGCTGATTAAGTGAATTTTGTCCCATTTTACAATCTTTCTTGCCACAGTTGTTAAGCGAATCATCTCAGTTGTTAAGTTAGTAACATGGTTATTAAGTGAATCTGGTTTCCCAATTGACTTTGATGTTCAGAAGGCCACAAAAAGGGATTGCACAGGACCCCGTGTCATAAATATGAATCAGCTGCCAAGCGCCTGAGTTTTGATCATGTCATCACAGGGATGTTGCAATGGCCGTAATGTGAAAAATGGTCACAAGTCATTGTTGTAAAGTCGAGGATTACCCGTATAACTAAGCAACTCTTGTGATCCGTTGGGTCATCCTTTGGGAGGAAGACAGCTTAGCCTGACACTACCAGACTGAACATTAAATATTGGGCTGACTATATTTTACACCAATGCTGGATGGTAATGTAATCATCTCAGTATATATATCATAACTAGAAAAATAATTATTGGCAAAAATCAGTAAATTAATATTTACTTATGTAAACAGATAATCATAATGACCACAGGCGGGCAAAAAAGCACTGAGAGTGGGCGAAACTTCCAATTTCCTGCTGGTCTCCCCAGTGACTCTGCTTGTAGAAAGCCGGCATGGAACGTTCAAAATCACAATCATGTGACTGTAGGGACACCGCAGTGGCCACTACTTTCAAGTTTCAGTTCCACAGGAATACAGGTAGTCCTTGACTTAACAACAGTTTGTTGAGTGACTGTTCGAAGTTACAAAGGCATTGAAAAAAGTGACAGGATCGTTTTTCACTCTTACAATCATTGCAGCGTCCCCATAATCACATGATCAAAATTCATTTTGAGTTTTGATATTTTACACATTCTTTTAAGTTAGCAAATATTAGGGATTTTTATTCAAAAATTGTTATGGTATAATGCACTGTCTGAGCTATCTTCAAGATATAAACAGACAAACCCAATGAAATTTTTAGTAGTTATAGATAAGCAAGCAGTGTATTAAGCACTTAAATTTAACTGATGACTAAGCCAACTCATAATACATTCTAACAGATGAAAAGGTAGGTTTCAGAGCTGGACTCTGTTTTTTGACCATGCTGTGACACTGCAATTTCTGCAGTTTCTGGCAGAAAAAAGCCAGGTCTTGCATTCTACACTGCCTCTACTGATTTCCCATCTGCATTGAAGCTCAACTCCAGAACAAAGCTGTAAGAAAAAATTCAAAAATACTGCTATTATAAGCAGATGTAAGGCAAATAACAACAGAATTAAAATGAGCTCTCTTGGCCTCTTGTTCTGAGGAAACACCTGAAAGTAATTGTGCTAAAATCAAGATCCTAATTTTTACTTATCTCAGCTTAATAAATGTCTGGTGATTAAATGGTCAGACATTGGGCAGGTTAAAATGTTTAAAAGCTTGGAATATTTTTTCATAGCTCTATGAAACGTACGGCACATAAAAATTATATAGATTACATGCACAAAATTAGCAGAAATCCCTCCCAGTTGACACAAGATATAGTATACACAAACAATAGTTTTAGTTGGCTTAGGAAAGTATTAAAAATGATATTCTAGAATGTCAACAGATGTATAATACAATACCAACAACAGACACAGCTTTAGTGTGGCTCATCTCCTTATCATTTTGAACATTCATCATTTGACAAAAAAGTCGTGGGTGGTGTAAGCAGAAGCAGCATGTATTTTAAAGGAGTTTATAAAAAACTTTTGTCTGTGGCTCAGTTAAGACCACATCAGTCCTTGCTCTTCTGCAAAAAGTTCAGTTCTTAAGGACCCCTCATGTACCTAAAATGTACCTAAAAATCTGAAGTGGGAAAATATGGTCCCCTTTATGACTTGTGCACTTCCAACTCTACAACTGTGGGTTTCAACTCACAACTGACTTGTGAGTTGAAAACCACAAGTCATAAAAAGGCCATAGTTCCCCACCCATGGTCTAAATAAAGTGTAAGCTTATGCATTTTCTCTGAGCGTACTCTGAGCTTCGATGTTTTCCTGCAAATTTTGTTACCAGGCTATGGAATATCATCCATACATGAATAATGAAACTTCTGTAGGAAAACAACCAAGCTCAGAGCACACTAGGAATCCAAAAGTGTAAGTAGGCACATGAACTTGCTGGCTAAAATTACCATTGTTGTTTTACAGAGGATCTAGGTTCTTTGTGTCAGATAATTACAAATCAATATGAAAAATATCATGTTTTTCAGGCCAACAAATTATAGAGATCAATTAAAAGCACTGGCATCAGCATGTTTTAATCCCCTCCAAATAGCCATTTTTAAGGCCGGAATTATAAAAAAAGATTTCATCTAACATAAGATTGTGCACTTTTAAGAGAAAGCCGCCTGAATCAATCGCTTGTGTTCTGCTCTAGTGCACCTTTTATACCAATGGAGATAAGGGAGTCATTAATTTCTATAAGGGAGTCATTTATTTCATAAAGACATAATTAGAGGAAGGACTCTCCCAAAGGTGCTTTATCAGGAAGCAACTGGACTTTATCTTTTCTTTTGAAGACATTTTGCTTCTCATCCAAGAAGCTTCTTCAGCTCTGACAGGATAGTGGGGAATGGAAGGATTTATCTTCCTTGCAGACAGCTGGTCTTTTGCATCCTTTTAGAGGGTCGTGAATTAGGGGAAGGAATTCCACACGTTCATTGGTCCGGTGTTATAGGGCAGCATAATGTCCAAAAAGTAGTATTAGAGCCACTTTGATATATATCAGCACAGAAGTTAAGGTGCTGGCCTAAGGAACCAGAAGGCCCTGGAAGCCCGCTGGATGACTCTGGTCCAATCACCGGGTGATAGTGAGTTCTAGTTCCACCTTAGCTATGAAAGCCAAATGGGTGACTTTGGTCCAATCACCAGAGATGGAGAGTTCCAGTCCCACTTTAGGCAGAAAAGCAACTGGGTGCCTCTGGGCCAATCACCACGTGATAGTGAGTTCTAGTTCTGCCTTAGCTATGAAAGCCAGCTGGATACCCTTGAGCCACCCGCTCATTCTCATCCTATTCCAGACACCCGGAAGGGACTGCTGAAGAGGAGCGGCGCATGCGCGTGGAATCAAGGGAGCGAGCCCCTCCCTCACGTGCTCGCTCCCGCGGCTGGTTAACCCTTTCCCTCCCACTTTCCCTCTGGGCCCGCAAGCAAACACCGACCTGCTGAGACGGCAACTCCACGTGCATGGAGCGGGAGGTCGGACCCGGCGGGGGCAGGACGGCAGCGGTTTGGCTCATGCTGACGGCGACCCGGCGGCGGCCCGGAGGGCTCGGGAGCAGGAGAGGCCTTCGCGCGTGCGCATTGAGCCCGCTCCCCCCGCCGCCGCCGCCGGATTCGGAAGAGTTAAGGGTGGCGACGAGGCCTCCGAAGGGTCTCGGCGGCCGCCCCCGGGGCTTCTTTGAAAGCCTCCAGCTCGCTTTTTCCGGGACCGGCGAAACGACTCCAGGGCCTCCCGCGCTTCTTGGCGAAGCCCTGTTATTTTCAATACGGCTGAGGCGACTAAAAGACGGAGCGATGGAGACACTCCGCCCGCTGATTGGCTCGTCGGGGAGGAAGGCGGGCTTCCTCTTTACGGTAGTGCGGACTCATTGGTCCCTAAGCACATCGGTCTAACCAAACGTCCCGTCTTCTGTGGTGGTTCTTACGTGTGCGTGTGTATTTGGAAACACCGCCTCTATGGACAGCAAACTCGTATCCCGCCCCTCATTGGTCGGCGTGCTCCTTACAAGGGCGGGCCTTAAGTTATACATGTAAGACGCCCTTCGCGATTGGCCGGAGCTTTATAGTGATGGACAGAAACTAGGTGAAGGGTGGGAAAGCCGAGGACAGAGGTCACGTGGTCGTGTTTTGTCAAGTGACGAAAGCCGTTCGAAGGGAGGGGAGCATATCTCCATAGCAACAGATGAAGGAGACCGGGGCCCCCGGCCTGACTAGACTAGAGGGATGCTATATCACCCATCATGCATTGCGTTGCCTGTTTGCAAAAAAATGGGAATTAAAAATGTGTGCAGCCAGCACAAAGAACTTTTGTTAACCGCATAAATGCACAATGAATAAACATGGGCCCTGTTGGCAGTATCTTCTGATTATTTTTATAGCTGCTTCATCTCGTAACTCTTAGTGATTTGCTGCAAGAACAAAATGTGGACGATACGATGACACTTAAAAAAAAAGAAACAGCTTACATCGGGATAACGATATCACAATTAATCCTCATGGCCTTCCAAAATAATTCAAATAATAGTTAGGTAACCCATGCCCCTTTGGGTTATCATTTCAGAGATTTTTATTTATTTGTCAAACAGGTATAAGTATAAACATGAATATGAATACATGAAATGGATATGAATAAAATGTAACCTTAGGACAGGAAGGGTAGGGTAGGCACGTTGGTACGCTATGCACGCCCCTTACAGACCTCTTAGGAAAGGGGTGAGGTCAACAGTAGACAGTCTAAGGTTAAAGTTTTTAGGGTTTGGGGAAAAAACCAAGGTAGCGTATTCCAGACAATTGACCACACTGTTGCTGAAGTCGTATTTCCTGCAATCAAATTTGGTGCAATTTACCATGAGTTTGTATCTATTGTGCACCTGTGTATTGTTATGGTTGAAGCTGAAGTAGTCATTGCTGGGTAGGACATTGCAATAGATAATTTTATGTACTACACTTAAGTCGGACCAAAGGCAGCGTAGTTCTAGGTTGTCTAAGCCTACAATTTCAAGTCTGGTGGCATAAGGTATTCTGTTGCGAGTAGAGGAGTGGAGGAGTCTTCTCATGAAATATCTCTGGACTCCCTGGACTGTATTAATATCCGATATGCAGTGTGGGTTTCAGATTGATGAGCTGAATTTGAGTATTGGTCTAGCAAAGGTTTTGTACGCTGTAGTTAGTAGTGCAATATTACTGGAGAAAAAGCTATGTAGAATTAAGTTAATAACTCTTAATGCCTTTTAGGCTATGTAGTTACAGTGGGCTCTGGTATTTAGATTAGAGATGAGTACTCCAAGGTCCTTGATATAGTGGGGTCATCAACAAGATATCCCCTTGTGGGAAGAAATATCCATCGGGTTCAAGTTCCAAACTGGGAGAAAGACATGAAGGCTGATTGGAAAGAAAGTTTAATGATGAACAGAACCTTCAAGCACATGGTTCTGGTGCACCTGACAAAATTACAGCTGAGAGGGGGTTTCATACCTTCTCTAAGCTTCGCACTAGAGCCTCCTGTTCCTGTGCAAGAACATGCATTCTATTGGCATCTCATGGGGCCATGTAAGGGTCATAGCTGGCTCTATAGGCAAAATGCAAAATCCTAGGTCTGAGCTAAGTTTGGTTGAAGTTTGGATCGCTCTGAGGCTGATGCAATAATTTCTATTGTGGCTTTGATCTTGGGTGATGGCTGCTTCTAATCCTACCATTCTGCCTTTGTTTCAAAATATCCCGTCTTGAGTGGATTTCTGCCTGCAGTATTTGCTTTGCCTATGAATAAAACTATCTTGTTTTCAATAAACTCTTAATCTCTTAAGTGCCGACATCTGCTGTGGGCTATTAAGGAAAATGGGGTTTGCTTTCTGCCTCTAAAAAATATGTTTCTTCATTTCTCCTTTTTAATATTCTTTTCAAAATATTCCTCAAAATATTTCATTCTTCTAGGAGGGAGAGTGGCTTCCCACATTCTTATCAGATTCTTTAATGCCTTCAACAGTGGCAGAGCATCTAATGTGCTGCCTTCCCTGGAAAAGTTGAGATATCTTCAGAAGAGGTGCATTACTAACTTAACTGCAATGGTTCACTGAACAACTGTGGCAAAATAGATTGTAAAATAAGGCAGGTTGTAGTTGGGTAGTATTGATGATAGCCTCAAAACAATTTAAATGCTTAAAAGAATAATGTATGAAGAGATAGATTAACATAGTTGAAGTAGAGAGGAATGAAAAACTATGGTGAGATACCAGTATAATAAATTCTTGATTTAGGCATCCTACTTTTCCTTATCTTTGGTTTATTGTTTCTGTTTTCTGCCCTCTAAAGAATGTTGCTAACAGGCCAAACTTCTCAAGAACAATACCAGGAAAATAACAAGCAGTAAACCAGTGTATTTTTGTTTAATGTTTATTTCTATAAATTTATACAAAATCTTCCCACCCAACCCCGATGTTCAGTCTGCTCCATAAAATGTCTACAGACTGCAGCAGTCTAATTTTTCTAAATGAATATATGCGTAGCATGGTCAGGATCAAAGAACCTTATAATTAAGCCCCTGGTTTTTTGCATTACACCAGTTTTTTCCCCGCAAACATGACTTTTAAGATGTCCAGACTTAAATGCTGGCTGGGGAATTCTGGGGGTTTGAAGCTCAGACACCTTAAAGTGGCCAACTTTGGAAAAAAAAAACTGCATCACACAAAGGCACATCTATAGCTTCAGTCATTATTGGCAATTAAAATACTTGGAGGCTAAGGGTTAAACATACAATAGTGCAAAACATTCCAACATATGTTAACACATCAGCAGGACTGGCTCTGAATATATTCCTCTACAAAGCTTCAGTCAACATGTAAACATTTAGAAATAGGAAATACATTAGACCAGATAACTAGTGTATATACATCAGTCTTAAATGGGATGGAGATAGGATGGGATAGGGTAGAGTCAGAACAGCAAAGAATGGAATGGAATAAGAATGGAATGGAATAAGAATGGAATGGAATATGTAGGATAGGATAGGATAGAATAGATTAGGATAGGATAGGATAGGATAGGATAGGATAGGATAGGGCTGGAAGGGAACTTGGAGGTCTTCTAGTCCAACCCTTTGCCCAAGCAGGAGACCCTACACCATTTCTGACAGATGGCAGTCCAGTCTCTTCTTGAAAGTCTCACGTGATGAAGCTCCCACAACTTCTGAAGGCAACTTCTGTTCCATGGGTTGATTGTCCTCACGGTCAGAAAGTTTCTCCTTATTTCCAGGTTAAATCTCAACTTGTTCAGTTTCCATCCATTATTCCTTGTCTGGCCTTTGGGTGCTTTAGAAAATAGCTGGAACCCCCCTCCCCCTCCTCTCTGTGGCAGCCCCTTAAATATTGGAAGATACTCTCCTGTCTCTCCTGGTCCTTCTCTTCACTAGACTAGCCAGGCCCAGTTTCTGCAACCATTCATCAGATATTTTAGCCTCCAGTCCCCAAATCANTTTTTTTTTAATTTTTGAAAAAGCAACTGGACTTATTATTTTGAGGAAATAGTAGTTTCGCTTTAAAAAAAAAAAAAAGTACAGGTAGCCCTCAATTTATAACACTTTAAGTTAGTGACCAACCATTCGAAGATACAACGGCACTGCAAGAAAATGACTTATGGCTATTTTTCACACTTACAACCATTGCAGCATCCCTGGGATCAAAATTGGGACATTTTGGCAACTGGCTCATATTTATGACGGTATGTAGTATCCTGGGGATCACGTGATTCCCCTTTTTGCAACCTTCTGACGAGCAAAATCCATGGGGGAAGCCAGATTCCCTTCACAACCACTACAGGGGTGGGCTTCAAAAAAATTTAGCAACCGGTTCTTGGCCCAGTTGCTAGGTGGGTGTGGCCTAGTTGGCCTCCGGTACCCAAGCAGGAGGGTCATTTTTGCCCTTCCCGGGCTCCAGGGGCTTTCCTCGAGTCTCTGGGAGAGCGAAAATGGCCTCCCTGGGCTCTGGAGGCTCCCATTTTCCACCCTCCCCTCCACATGAGTCCTGCACTTACCTGGGATCCAAAATGGGCTGTGTAGAGACTCCAGAGAGGGGTGGGGCCAGACCTTCGTTGCAAATACCATTTCAGCAAAACAAATGTAAAATTAACACCCGGTTCACTTGAACCGGTGTGAATCGGCAACCGACCCCTGCAACCAGGGGTGGGATTCTACCAGTTCGCACCTATTCGCTAGAACCGATTATTAACATTCTAAGCAGTTCAGAGAACCGGTTGTTAGAAGAAATTACTGGCCTAATCCTGTAAGGAAGGCAGGAAGGAAACATTCTGGTGTTGCTTACAGAAAGTGCCTCTTTGTTAACCTTTATTACATTCTTGGCAGGACTAGACTCTGGAACTTCTCTGGAGTTTTTTTTCCCCTCCTTTGCTGGTACTTTGCTTGTGTGGAGGGACCATTCAAAGTTACAATGGCACTGAAAAAAAGTGACTTATAACCATTTTTCATACTTACAACTGTTGCAGCATCCCCACAGTCATGGGAGGCCAGGCAAGGAGATGCGTGCCTCGATGTGAGTGATGTTGTGTTGGCCACACCCAGCCAATAACATGACCACTAAGCCATGCCCACCACCTAAGCCATGCTCACAGAACCGGTTGTTAAAAATTTGAATCCCACCCCTGCCTGCAACCGTGTGACTGACTTAATGGCTGCGGTTTCACTTCACATCTGGCAAGAGGTTGTAAAATGAGGCAAAACTGGCTTGTGACCAATTGTTTGTTTGTTTTTTCCTGTGAAAAGTGCAAAATAAAATTAAATGAAGTTTTCCGTGTGTTGGAGAGGGTGTATGTAGGCATGAGACCTGTGGAGGGAACAAGTATTGTTCTCATTCTCCTCAAGGGAAGCAATCAGTGCTTCTTTTAAAAGCAGGAAGGATGAGAAGCTATTTAGACCTGTGAGGGGCCCAAGAGTTGCAAATGACATAAATGGACAAGCTATAGCTTCTGATTTCCTGAGAATAGGGCAGGGAGGTATTTGGAGGACTTTCTTTCCAAAATGGCTAAACACTAAAGCTATCTGGATACTTAACATAGAGTATTAAACGTATTTCCTGCTTCAAAATGGCAGGAAAACCATACAATAGGAGACTCTCTAGAAAACAAATATTGGGAGGGCCATTGCTCCAGGGGGCATCTTTCTTCTCCATTTCCTTGTGTTTTCTCTCTCAGAAGAAGCTGCGGCACATCAGAAGTCAGCGATGGAACAGATGAGGTCTCCATTCAAGGAAAGACCTCTCTTGCAGAGATGATGATGGCCTGTAGCCAGATGGCTGGCTTCCTTCCCACTGTTCTCAAACAGGGAAAAATTTGGGTATCCCTGAATGAATATAGCAGAGGGAAAAAGCAAATGGCCGACTTTGGAGTTTGAGGTGGGATGAGGGGATTTAATGGGGCAAGACAGCACTGTCCCCAACCATACACTGGCTCTTAGAGAGATCTAATCTTTGAATATTTAGACAATATTCCTTTATCTTCTCTACAGATCCTTGCTCGATCCCCCAATTCCATAGAGCAGAAGACAAAAACAATAGGACTGGCAGAAAGAGCCTCTTTTGGCGCCAGTTTTTCCAAGCCCACCAGCAAATTTAAAGACCACAGTCAGTTGATCTCCAACGTCTCCGCCTCCGACAGGCCGAATTTCGTCTTGTACTTCTCAAAGAGCTTCGCCAGAGACTGTACGTACAGGCTGTGATAAAAGTCTATTTCCTTCTGGCTCGGATTGTTGGTTTTGGGGATTGTGATGGGTTCACCGACTGGAAGATAAAAGAGAGAAGGGGACGTGACTGACCACGGAAAGATAGGTGAGCCCCTAAAGTGAGTTTTCTCTCTGTTTACAATCTACTAGAATTGCACTAGAATATGAGCAAACCCCATTGCCTACTAACACTGATGATGTTACCTAGTTTGGTAATGAAATGTCTGCAAGAAAACAACCAAGATCAGAGAGCAGCAAGGACCCCACAATCCGAATCCCTCTCCTCTTTTTCCTCCTCTTCCTCTTCCATAACCCTCCCTCCCTAATACTGATTATGGTACCTAGTTTGGTAATGAAATTGTCTGCAAGAAAACAACTGTGCTTAAGAGAGGACCCCACAGTCGTTTTCCTCCTCCTCCTCCTCCTCCTCCTCCTCCTTCTTCTTCTCCACAAACCCACCTCCCTTCTAGCACTGATGATGTTACCTAGTTAAGTAATGAAATGTCCGCAAAAAAACCCACCAAGCTCAGAGAGCACCAAGGACCCCCTTCAGTTCAACTGCAAGCTACAGACATTCTCCTCTCTCGACACTAGGAATCTCTCTTTTCCCACTTACCGACAGTAGTCACGGGCCTGGCATAAGGCACCAGCCCCCAGCTGCTGGAGGAGAAGACCCCCCGTCCGTGGAAGACGCACGGAGCCACGCCACTATACTTCTGCAATTTCTTCTGTAGCCTTCTGCACCAGGAGCCCTCTTCAAAAATGACCTGTTTGAAGACTTCATTCTCCCCAAAGGAGTAAATGGGGACCAGATCGGCCCTGGAGAAGAAAATAGAAACCAATGTCAAAATTGCAAATAAACAGCAGCTGAATCACTGTTGAAGTCACTGTTGAAATCAGTGGAACGCCTGGCCTCCAGAAGCTGTGAATGCTCCAACACTGGAAGTTTTTAAGAAGTAGTTGGATAACCATTTCTCTGAAGTCGTGTAGGGTTTCCTGCCTAAGCAGGGGGTTGGACTAGAAGACCTCCAAGATCCCTTTCAACTCTGTTATTCTATTCTATTCTATTCTATTCTACTGTTCTGTTCTGTTCTGTTCTATTCTATCCCTTAATCTATTCTATCTTTATTCTTTTCTATTTATTATTGATTCTATTCTATTCCTGATTCTATTCTATTCTGTTCCTATTCCATTCTATTCCTGATTCTATTCTATTCTATCCCTTAATCTATTCTATCCCTTATTCTTTTCTATTTATTCTTGATTCTATTCTATTCCTGATTCTATTCTATTCTATTCTATCCCTTAATCTATTCTATCCCTTATTCTTTTCTATTTATTCTTGATTCTATTCTATTCCTGATTCTATTGTATTCCTAAATTCTATTCTATTGTATTCCTGAATTCTATTCTATTGTATTCCTGAATTCTATTCTATTCTATTCCTGAATTGAATTCTATTCTATTCCTGATTCTGTTCTGTTGTTCTGTTCTGTTCTGTTCTGTTCTGTTCTATTCTATTCTATTCTATAATTCTATTCTTTCACAGGAGCAGGGGGCAAAAATTATTTGTAGCCCACCGTTATTTTTATAAATTACTCTAGGAAGAGCACATATTTGACAAGCCTTCCTCCTCCTGTTTTCCCCACAACAACCCTGTGAGGTAGGATGGGCTGAGAGAGAATGACTGGCCCAAGATCACCCAGCTGGCTTTCATGCCTGAAGTGGGATTAGAATTCTCAGTCTCCTAGTGATTGACCCAAAGTCACCCACCTGCCTTTTAGACCTAAGGTGGGACTAGAACTCTCCATCTCCTCGTGATAGGCCCAAAGCCACCCATCCACCTTTCATGCCTACAAGGAAGGCCACCATTGCCAGCCAGGGAGACAAATGGGGGCCCTTCGTTCTCCTTACCCATGTCTTAATGCCAGCTTCACAAACCCCTTCCGGTGCTTCAGAGTCACACAGTTTTTCCCCGGGGCACAATTCAAGGACTCCGCAGCGCCTCCCACCACGATGACGACCGCATTGCCGGTGCCATTTTGGGACAGAAGGTAGTCTATGGTGTTGCGGTTCACAGGGCAGAGACCTGGACGTTAAGAGAGAAAAAGGATCTTTAGAGGAAAGAAAAAGGAAATGCAAGCAGTCCTTGACTTACAACCATTTCATTTAGTGACTGTTTGAAGTTGCAACGGCACAGAACTGACTTATGGCCCTTTTCCACACTTACCACCATGTCCTCGACTTACGACCAATTCAATTGGTGACCGTAGGATGTGACAACAGCACTGGAAAAAGTGATCCACGACCCTATTTCACACTTACCACTATTGCAACCTACAAAGGGGGCATGATCAAACTTCGAACATTTGGCAACTGGCTCGTCTTTACGACAGTTGCAATGCCCGGCAATCGCGTGATCGTTATTTTTGCAATCTTTTGACGAGCAAAGTCAACGGGGAAGCGAGATTCACTTAAGAACCCTGAACGATTGAATTCTTGACGTCGTTCTTTTTAACCTTTTACCCCCGCCCCCCCGTTTTGAGTCCATGAAGTGTGATCGGTTGCTAAACAAACACCGCTGTAAGTGGAGGATTAGCTATATCAAGGGTCTCCAATCTTGGCAAGTTTAAAATTTGTGGCAAGTTTTAACTTGGCAAGTTTAAAACTTCAACTCCCAGGATTCCTAAGCTAACATGATCGGAGGAGGAATTCTGGGAGTTGAAGTCCACAAGTCTTAAAGTTGCCAAGTTTGAAGACCCCTAATCTACAATATCTCTCTCTCTCTCTCTCTCTCTCTCTATCTATCTATCTATCTATCCCTCTATCTCTGTCTAGATAGAGGAGGAATTCTGGGAGTTGAAATCCACAAGTCTGAAAGCTGTCGTGTTTGAAGACCCCTAATCTACAGTATCTATCTTCTATCTCCATCTCTATCTATCTATCTATCTATCTATCTATCTATCTATCTATCTATCTTTCTGTCTATCTCTATCTCTATCTATCTAGCTGGAGGAGGAATTCTGGGAGTTGAAGTCCACAAGTCTTAAAGTTGCCAAGTTTGAAGACCCCAATTGACAGTATCTATCCTCTCTCTCTCTCTCTTTCTCTCTCTCTCTCTCTCTCTCTCTCTCTATCTATCTATCTATCTATCTATCTCTATCTGTCTAGCTGGAGGAGGAATGCTGGGAGTTGAAGTGCACAAGTCTTAAAGCTATCATGTTTGAAGACCCCTGAGATATATATCTCTCTCATATATGTNATGTCATTGTAGTGCTTTTAAAGTTGTAGCTACAACTACAATACCCGAAGGAAGCTGAACACACATGTAAGTACCCGCGAAAACTTAAAAAAACAAATATATATATATATATCCATTTCCCTCTCCTCGGCTTTTTGAAAGTCAGCCCAGGACAGCAAGTGTTGCCACCTAGTGCAGCATTAAAGGCATTACATGGCATTTTCTAAGTTTATTCAGGAAAACAAGATCTCTCGATCTTCTTCTTCCTCCTCCTCCTCCTCCACTCCATAAATCCCATTCCCTTCCAGCACTGATGTTCCCTAGTTGGGTCATGAAACTTCTGCAAGAAAACAACCCAGTTCAGACAGCACCAAGGACTTCCAACTCGAGTTCACTTGTCCATGTAGTTTTATTGGTAACAAAATGATTATGCCACTGTTCTTCTGGAATTTTTATTTTTTATTTGGGGGGGGGGGGTTTAAGTCATTTCTGTTGTCTAACAACCTCAAAGATTCCTCTGCTTTATTTTCTTTCCCAAAGAACAACGCGAACCAAGGTCAAGCTATAGATTTGGCTGTTGCCCTTGTGTTTTATTTCTCTTTCCTCCCAACCTCTTTATTATAATAAAGACATAGCTCGATAATACTCATGCTTCACGACAAACACTAATGTGTCGGACTTAGTTTTGGGGAGGAAAATAAGAGGGAGAAAATTCTGGCTCTGCCTAACAAACAGAATCCATTCAGTATTCCATTACTGGCTAAGCGTGCCTGTCAGCGTGTGAGAGAGTTGAGGGTGGTTTGGAAACTGGAAGCAGTATTATTGCTGTGTGAGGCAAGAAGGAGACAGCAAGGAGGCCTGGGCGTGCTTAGCTCAAACTGTTTCTGTACTAAAATGCTGCTTGGTTCTACTGAAACTGAAACTGAAACTCCTCTGCTTGTGTTTTGCAATTTGGGAGCAGTGATTTCGTTATTCAGGTGGGGAGGGGGATGAACTCCTTAGGCATTAAAGCGTGTTAATAATAAAATATTCCGGTGTCATCTCCAAGCAATACGGCCTCCACCAATAGAAGCCCCAGCCATGTTTTATAGGCATTCAATTTAATGAAATCGAATTAAGCCGCGTCCCCTCCCGCATTAAGATTAAGGCCCTATTAAACATGCGGATGGGGGGGGATGGGCGGGGAGGGCTTTGCATTTATGGAAGTACTTGCATGTCTAGGATATGGTGCGTGCCGCTGCGTTGGTGGGCACATTTCAATTACCGGGAGAGAACCTTCCGCGAGCCATTGCTTTTCCTCTCCCTTGCTGCCACGCGGCGTTGTTGGGCGCAGCCAGCGTGCGGCCAGTCAGGGCTCCGTATCCCTGCAACGCGGAGCCCTGAGAGACACTTGGCTTCCAGGCGCTCGCGTCCGCGCGCTTCCAAGGAAAGGGCGCCTCACGCCGATGAGGATCTCTCGGCTCTCTGTCTCTGAGCCCGGGCGTCAAGGTCTGGCGCTGGCGGCTGAGGAGGTAGGGAGGATGGGCCTGCACGCCTAGTTGCCTTTTCCTGGCTTGCGGGATGAGGTGAGGAGAGCCGCGGGCTTTGCCAGACAAAGGCGAAGGGTGGTGGGGGCGGAGGCGGCTGGCTCGCGCCATGGGCCGAGAGATTTGGGAACGAGGGGGGGAGTTGAAGGTAGGGCCTGCACGGGCACCCCGCGGGCTCGCTTTCGCGGCTCGCTGTCCAGCCCGCAGCCAGCTCTGGCGTGGCCTGGCGGCGTAAAACGGAGGGTCCAGCGGGAAGGCGCCTCGCTGCGCAGGAAAGGAGGCGCCCGCTGTTCAGCTTAGCCTGGGCACCGAGCAGCGAGGATCGCGCTCCCTCCGGAGCCCTCGCCGCTCATTCGCGCGCCCAGGGGCCCTGCAGTAGGGGCTGTGCGGGCTGAGCAGAGCCGGGAAAGCGAGCCGCGGGGTGCCGTGCATGGGGTCTTCCTCACTCTCAGCATAGGCAGAAGGAAGCTGGGCTGGCAGCGGCCCTCCTCCTCCTCCTCAGCCCGCAGACGAGACCTTGCCGGGCGAGACAGACGAGGGAGAGATCCTCTCGGGCCGAGCGGCCTTTCCTCGAGGCGGCGACGGAGCGCGCTGAAGTCAAGTGGTCTCCTCAGGGCTCTGTTGCAGGGAGCAGGCCCTGGACTGGCCGCACGTGGCTGTATATCGTGGCTGCGCCAAACGCCGCGGCAGCAAGGGAGAAGGAAAGGGTCTCCAGAACCCCAAGATGTCGCCGCCCACCCGAGGATGCAAGGGGGGGAAATTAAGTCACCCCCAAAAAGACAGCCTACCCGTTTTTTCGGGGGTCAAAAAAATATAAGGCCCAGCCTTATAATGTGAGAAACACGGTAATATAGGAAATGCTCTAAATGCTCTGATGGTCGTTTTGAAAAATCCTTTCTTAGTGAGCACCTAGAAGCCAAGAGGAACCTACGGGCCAAATTTCAAGTTTGTAGGCTTTATGGTTCTGGAGATTTTGTGATGATGCATGGGTGGTCTTTCGCTTTTGTACAGATAGATTTGAGCATCATGGTTAACTAAATTAGCTTCACCAATATATGGCATTTGGCTGCACCTTCCTTGTTTATATATCCTCATCTCTCAATTTTTCCTCTTATTTTTTTTTCAAAGCTGGAAAAAAATTAAACATTGCAATTCTTTTCAGAAAATTTCAAGTTCTACACCTTACAACAAGGGATCTCCAACTCCGGCAACTTGTGAGGACTTGTGGACTTCAACTCCCAGAATTCCCCAGCCAGCCAGCACTTTTCAGACTTGTGGACTTCAACTCCCAGAATTAAAGGGGAATTCTGGAGGTTGAAGTCCACAGGTCTTAAAGTTGCCACGGTTGGAGACTCCTGCCTTAGAAGATGCAACACATTCAAATGGGCTTTCCTCCCAAGACAAACTGCATCACTAGACAACACGAAGGGGGTTTTTCCTCCTTACCTCCGGTCATCAAGTAGTCCCTCAGAATGGGCCACCTGAAATTTCCCGTAAGTGTGGTGACGTACGGACGTATCCCAGGGAAGATCTGGCTCACACCTGTGGCCTCGGTGCTAAAATTGCAGAAGGCACCCAGGGACATGATGCCATGTGGGTGGTAGCCAAAAATGTAATTTCGGTTGGGGGCGAGGTTGTGGGTTTTGATCATCTGGGGAAGGAGAGAAGGAAAAGAGAAAAAAAATGGGGTTCAATTGGCAAAAAACACATGCACAAACACGTATATTATACACTCTCTTGTCTGCTTGTATCCTTCTAGGTCAGTGCATTATAATGGACCGATTTTTGAATCGAGCTATTTCAAATCCACTAATTTAAAGTACACATAAGGCATACAAAATGTATTTGAACATAAGATATATTTTATGTATGCCTTACATAGGGACGCAGTGGCTCAGTGGCTAAGACATTAAGCTTGTCAATCAGAAAGGTCGGCAGTTTGGCGGTTCGAATCCCTAGCGCTGCATAACGGAGCGAGCTCCCATTACTGGTCCCGGCTTCTGCCAAGCTAGCAGTTCAAAAGCACGTAAAGTGGAAAAATAGGGACCACTTTGATGGGAAGGGAACAGCGTTCTGTGCACCTTTGGTGTTTAGACATGCCAGCCACATGACCACAGAGATGTCTTCGAATAGCACTGGCTCTTCGGCTTTGTAATGGAGGTGAGCACTGTCCCCCTAGAGCCGGGAACGACTAGCATGTATGTATGTGTGAGGGGAACTTTTACCTTCCCTTGCACCTACGTACTAGTTGTTTACGAATGTGGCGCATGGAACGATGTTCCCTTCCCACCAAAGTGGTCCCTGTTTTTCTACTTGCATTTTTACATGCTTTCCAACTGCAAGGTTGGCAGAAGCTGGGACAAGGAATGGAGCTCACTCCATTACGTGGTGCTGGGGATTCAAACTGCTGAACTTTCTGATCAACAAGCTCAGCGTCTCAGCCACTGAGCCACCGTGTCCCCCTTAGGGTATACATAAAGGTACCTAAATCCACTAATTTAAAGAAGGCATAAAATATCTGGGATTCATCCCAAGTAGTCCTTGACTTACGATCACAATTTGAGCCTGAGATTTCTGTTGTTAAGTGAGACATTGTTAAGTGAATTTTGCCCCATCTGATGACATATCTTGCCTCAGTTGTTAAGTGAATCATTGAAGTTGTTAAGCTGGTAACCCAGTTGTTAAGTGAATCGGGCTTCCCACTTGACTTTGCTTGTCAGAAGTTCGCAAAAGGGGATGACGTAACCCCAGGACACATCATAAATACAAGTCAGTTGCCATGCATCCGAATATTGATCATCTGACAACAGGGATGCTGGAACAGTCATAAGTCTGAGAAATGGTCATAAATCACTTTTTTCAGTGTTGTAATTTTGAACAGTCCCTAAATGAATGGCTGTAAGTCGAGGACCAGTCTATGCATACACTCTCCTGTCTGTTTGTCTCCCTCCAGTTAACCCAAACGCTGCATTACCCAGGAGCCATTTTTTGAATCAAACTACTTCAAATCCACTTAAATTATACATAAAATACTTGGGCCCCTTACTTCTATGAATTTAAATTTTCACAAAGTTCACATCCCTTTTACCACTTTTATTTGCAAAGTTCTGGCTACTGCAGTGGCCCTTCCATCACACAATTGTGATTTCCAACAGTCTTTCCCAGTGTCCCACAAGCAAAGTCACAGGGGAAGCCAGCAGGAAATTGGAAGTCGCTTTCATTCCCAGCGCATTATGATGCAAACACATTTTAAATGAAAGTTAATTTTTTAAACAAATCGATAGCTACGTTGGTGAGTGACCATCCTGACCGAGAAAAGGGCTAAAGAGGAAAATTAGCCTGGATTTGCTACATTAACACAAGTAGGCAAGATCTGATTCTTCTTTCTTCTTCCTGGCTGCAATATAAAGACAGACAGGCAAATCTACAAAGGCTTCCATACAAAGTTTCTTTATTGGCTCACAAGGCATCCTCGAGGTATAACTCACAGTTATGTTGAGTTCCATCTAATATCCAATCTTTGCATAGTTGACTTCATAGGGTGAAAATATAGTTATTTTCATCCCATAACAATGGAGCAAAGGGCAAGACACCAGCACGCTTCTGGGGTCCAAGCAGGAGTACAGGAAAACTCCCCCAACCCAACCAAGGGTCAATTCAGTGACCAATCAGGATTACAGATATGATCACATGACATGAACTACATTTCCCATGATGCATTAACTCCATTTACCATGAGGCATTCCCTTAAGGGGACAGCTTCCAATTCTAACTTAACTATCTCAATTCCCAATGACCTATATGCTGTCTGGACATCACACTACTCTTCCCCAGGCAAAAGCTGCCCATTTGGAGAGATTCCTATATTATAGGCAGAGAACAATAAAATAGCTAGTGTGAATTCTACACATGCAGTTTGGGTTGTTCCCAGCTGACAGGCTCCAAACAAAAGCAACTTATCAATCATCAATCAATGACCTCCTAATCCCTTGCAGGGTAGAGTCTGGGCTGAATGGAGCTCGCGGAGTGTTTTAATGGCTGGATGCCTTTCCTGTCGCCAGTGCAGAGTTTTGTTCAGCAGATATATTCTCAGAGTGCCCAAACTCTGAAAGAAATATCTGCCTCTACCTGGGATCGAACTCACAGTCTCCTGATTGTGAGACAAGAGCTCCAACTCTAGGCCCCTGCACCACTGCAAAAGCAACTTATCTATAATAGAAAATAATACCAACTTAGATTCTGTGTAATCTTTTCACAGCGTTACTGTTGAGTACAGTTTTCATTTTTTATATCCTCATCAACTGCCGAGAGTCACTCATATTTAAGTACCATCCGGCTCATACTTAAGTGGTTGGTCAACAAGCCACTGCTGCTGAGCCAGGTGCCATCTATTCTGTACCTGTGCATTTGTTTTGCTCGTTTTAGTGTGGGAGCTTACTTCGTCTCACCACTGAATTGCATCTTATGCTCATTTTACATTCCTTCCTTGGTCTCTATTTCATCCCCTCTTCCCCTGAATGGAGGAGGAGAGCTAACACGGTAGCATCTGACTTAGGTTTTCTAGCAAGTATGATCTGGGGAGAGAGGGAGGGAGGGATGGAGGAAAGAAGGAAAGAAAGAAAGAGAGAGACAGAGAAACAAAGAGAGGAAGGAAGGAAGGAAGGAAGGAAGGAAGGAAGGAAGGAAGGAAGGAAGGAAGGAAGGAAGGAAGGAAGG